>JAOWMA010000168.1:0-107201 GCA_025962755.1 Colletotrichum tropicicola | reverse complement strand
AAAAAAAAATCTCGCGGTTTGTTTTAAATTAAATAAAAAAAAAAAAAACCCCATTTTTTTTTTTAAATTTAACCATCCCCAAAAAAATTCTACCGGCCCCCCCCCCCCCCCCCCCCCCCGCGGGCGCGGGCGTTTCGATTCCCTAGTGTCTCCATCTCCCACCGAGGTTGAGCCAATGCCAGGACATGCCATCCCTCTGGCTTTTCCCGAGCGTCAATTGGCCTTTAAGACACACTCCATGCACAAAGGCCAAGCACTTCTGGGTACGCTTAGAGCTATGAGGCCCGAGCTGCCCTTTGCCGAAGAACGAAGGACGGCGCCGTACTGAGCTTCTTTTCACGGGCGCTAGATAGTCGTCGGATGAGTCTGGGTTAGAGTAAAGCTACGGCCGGGCGAACTGGACCGCTCTGAGGAAAACAACTACGAGATTTGGGCTGTTTGTTTAAAAAGAAGAATCACGAGGTGGATCTAGAGGCAGAGATCGTGTTGCTTCCCCGTCTCCGGGGCCCACTTTCAGTCCTGATATGGGGCCGAGTTCGGACACAGAAACAAGGCCGAGAAATAAAGTCGCAGCTAAGCAATGCAGAAAACAGCTTCCGCATAGTCCTTCAGCAGTGTTACATCTCGACCACTCGTTCCAGTCGTGAGAATGACACCATCTCCGAACGAGGCACCAGACAGGCCCGCCCAAGGCAAGAAGAGCCGCAGTGCCCGGTCTCCGCCAACTTTTGCCGAGAGATAAAAGGTATTTCCGAGAGGGCTGGCATTGCCGGATTCGGGCCACCCCTTGACATGCCGGAATAGGTTTTAAGAATGCGACCGGCGTCGTATGGTCATGAGCGGGGTCGGCGCGGTACTGGGATACTGGAGTCTCGGGCATGAAGTTGATTTGGGAAAAGAGTCAGCCCGGTCAGGGCGCTGTTGCGTTTGCTTGTCGTCCTGCCGCAACGGTTACGATGGTCGGCTTGGTTGGGTAGGGAGATTGTCATCTGCCTAAAATCATTGGCAGTTTATGGAAGCCCAGACACCGAGTCCGCATTGTGTTGATGATTAAAGGGATTGCGTGGTTATCACCCACTGAAGTCTCCCAGATCCCAAAACAGTTCGCTAGTTCGACATTTTCAAGTAGAACCATGTGGAAACCGCACTTCCAGCAACACCAAAAGAAAAGTTCAAACGGCCCTCTTCGGCCTTCATGTTCCTTCTCGTACTCTCATAGCCTGCCGGCCAATTTGCTGAGGGCTTTGGCGTAGAGCTGTCGTTCATCTTCCCCTTTATTTCGGTGTGCTGCAGCTCGTTTTCGGCTGTAATCTGAGGTGAGATCCGTGATGAAAGGGAGTAGCACCAGGATACTACTGGGGGTGATGGGCGGGGAGAGAGGTGATGGATTGGATGAGGACGAGGCGCAGTGAGAGATCGATGTAGGGCTCTCAGTGAGGGGATCGCCCAGGAGAAATTTGCTGGATTGTTAGTGACGGAAGATAACATTTGACCGTCTGGATCCTCAACAAGGACAGAGATTTCCTCGCAGGCCTCCGTTGCGACCGACATAGAACTAGCACCCGGCGCGGTGGCAACTAGAGCACGTATTCCATAGCCTCCGTCGACATAGATCCCCTCAACACGCGCGAGTAGCAACCGGAGGTGGAAAAGAGGAATGTTCTCGTGGATATCTATCAGAATCCCCCTTATAAGAATATATACCGCCGCGAGGGTAGTCCGAGCTTAATGTCAGCCTTTTTCACCGATATGGACCTCCATATGCGCAAAAAACAAACGTCGAGCTATTCGAAAAAGGTTTCTCGCTCTCTACCCTTAGGAACCCCATCTTGTAGGGCTACAAGCCGTCACTTGCAAGACCCTTTGCGGAACCCGCGGCGGAGAGGCTCGAACAGGACGAACGCCCCCCATATCATCGAATCCCGTTCCTCGCCGCCTCGCCCTGGGAATTGACCTCTTAGACGCTGCCCCAAGCATCCTGTTGCTTCCCATTCTTTTTCAGTGTGGGATAATGGGGGGCGCTCTGGTCTCGAGGCCATGAGCGACAATCCCGAGAGGGGGCGCAAAAGATACAGAGAAAGGCGTACAGAAAAATAGTTGCAAGATAGTTGATGCCGAAGTTGAGATGAGAGACACTAGCGGATTCTATACGAGATTCTCGCGTGCTTCAGCTGCCCGGCGTACCGACAACGGTGCGTATCGGGAACTTGCTTGGCAAGCTGAACGACAGTCTGTACGAGGTGAGCGCAGACCTCCGAGATGGCGGCAGTATGTAAGAGGAAGCTTCCGAGACAGATGTTGTGTTGGATCTCGTGGGGACTTATGTTAAGGACCAGCCGGGGGACGACACCGACGCCGGCAAGGTTTTGCACCGCAAGCCTTCAGCCCGATTGACCTAGCCCCGGCAATGTCTGCCTATTCCTCCGTCAATCCCCGTCCGTCACTATGTCAAGCTACCGTACTTACTTTGTTCGGCCGGCATCAAAATTGTAGACTTTGTCAGTCTCCTGCAGGTTTCGGAGCGAGCTAAGCTTCTTGAGGTGTATTTCTTGATTGATTCTTCTCGTGGAGTGTTCGGCGCTCGGGATGAATGGGCAGCCTGGCAGTTTGGGACCCCGACGCTGGATGGGATGCACTGGAGGGCATTTGTCGGCGTGGATTCTTTAAGATGCCTAGGTAGGCAGAGGAAGCCGGTTTTGTGTGGAGTGTTCCGTGATGACGATCATCAATCGCCGCCGACCACGCGTGCTGCCGGAGTGGGGTGGAGTCAACCAGTAGTTTCCCACGGCTTTTGGCATCTGCATCTGCGGCGGGTGCTGCTGTTGTTGCGGTCGTTGAGGCGGCATCGATGTCGGTTTCGTGCCAGGGAGGCTACATGGCACGTATAAATTCTGTCAGAAAAGGTAGGCGTGTAGTACGCGCAGGAGTCCAATCGAGGCAAAATTGTGATTTTTTCTGGGGCGCGGGCAGAAAATGCAGCTAATATGGAAATCGGCTTGTCTTGGTGGCGACGAGGGCCGCCTGCAGCGCGAGTTTCATGGGCCATCTCATCCATCACATCGGCCTTCGTCTGCCTCAGAAAGACGTGCGTAAGGAATCCAATTCAAGATCAATCAAAGGGGAAACGGGGTGTCGGTGGTGGAGGTTGGCTGTTGGATGGCTGGTTGTTCCGAGCGGCCTGGGCGCCGGAGGCCGAGGCGGAGCCGAAGGTGAAGGGCATTGGTTCGCTAAGCGGGCCCAATCGGGGCCGTCAGATCCATCCCTTCGCAGCTCGGATCATGAACGGAGGGTAAGAATGGGGGCATGCCTTCCAAAGCCGGAATTGTTTGGCTGTAATGCCGACAATGCCTACGCCGAGAGAATTTCCGCTGAGAAGAAAGCCGTTTGTTTGCCATCTTTTCGTCGTCAATTGCGATCCCTCGACGTCTATCACGGAAAGATGATGTGCTCCCGCTTTCCAATGCACGAGCCGTCAGCCAAAACCAAGCAGGAGGTTAGATAAGACCCCGCTTGCGTAAGGTGTATTTTCGGTGTGTTACGCCCTCAATGTTGGATGAGTGACCCTGACGCTGCCTCAGACCACCAGGGGCCGCTTCTTCGCCTTGCGATTGTCCATCTAAAGATCAGGCTGTGAGCTCCAAACGCGACAGTCACCCTCGAAGACAAATCTGGATGACGCGGCCTCGTCGATGGCCTGCTACTGCGCAGTCATTCGCACGATAAGCCCTACCGCGAAGTCTCGCCGCGACCGACGCCCGAGCAAGGCGTCCATGAAGTCGAGATCAATGCAATGAAGTACGGCGCTTGGACCACATCGACAGTACGAGACGCAATGTCTGGGTATGATAGCCACTTTGGAATCTCGTGGGTCGATGAGGAGACGTGGTGGATGAAATCCGGGTATGGGTTCTTGCGGTGGAGTGAGGTGGAGCTCAAACGGCCTTGTGACTTCGGTGCCTGGTCTGGGAGACGTCAGATGTGATGGAGGGCAGCGATTGCATTCTACCGACGTCTGTGGGAACGCGGGTGTGACGGAAGCGCGTGAAGGTGGTCCTATTGAGGAGGAAACCTTCCTCGGGCCGTTCTTTTGCGCTCGGCGTGGCGAGTGTCCGCGAGCCGGAAACGAGGAAACGTCTGTGTAGAGTAGGGAAGAAAGTTCCACCCCACCTTAGCCCATTCTTAGCATTCTCGAGTCGTGAAAAACAGAGTGGGCATTTGCCGAATCAGCAACAGATGATGGCGGCGTTGGCGCTCTCTGGGGGGTCGGTCGGGATGTGTCGTCTCTTCTTGCCAGTTGATGAATTATAATAGCAGCCTGGGACGAGCATGTACGTGGTCGAGACTTGTTTTTGACGTTTCAGCATAGCTCTTGATCAGAACGAGATGGAGACACTATCAAAGCGTTGAAAATGCGCCGCAGGGCAGCTGGCTCAAAGGTCAATTAGGATGATGGCTAGGTTCGACCTGAAACACAAAGAAGTGTGGGCAAAATAGCCATCTATTAAAGCCATGTCCCAACACATTTGTATAGATACCTATATACCAGCCGCAGAAATCATCCAGGCAGGCAGTAACATATAAGCCGTAGACACATAGAGAGAGTGACAGATGGCAGACATGCCGGAGATAGACGGCCCCATTTGAGAGGGTCGTTATATACCGTCCAAAGGAGGAGAAAGAGGAGGTTGAGCGCCGCGCTTGCCAACCAGCTGTAGCTGATGACTCGAAAATACTGAGGACGGTACCCAGGCTGTCAACAAGACAGATCCAGGCGGCACGTTCGATGTCGAAGCTGAGGGCATCGAGCAGCAGGTTGAGACCGTGCTGCCGACGCGAGCTGGAGGGATATCTCGAAGATTGACACCCACCGAGGACCAAAACCGCTCCCGCTGAGCCTAAGTAGCAGGAAGGCAACCGTGAGTCGGCCAATTGTGTATATCGTGTCTATCTTATCTCTCTAATGATGGCGGCGTCGCCATTCTCATTGTTGTTGTTGCCGTTGCGGCCGGCCGGAGTAGGGCGGATAAGAGTTCTAAAGTACCGGGTTTCGAAGAACAACGCCGCCAAGTCGTCGGGTTGTCGCCTAGAGGTAGCAAGCCCGCCATAGTGCGAGACCAAAGTGGGTAATTACTGCCAGTGCTGACCAGGATCATTGCCATCATTATCGAGCGAGACCGAGGTCGAGCCCAGGCCCGGCTGTCGTTGAGGATGTCCAGGTGCAGTCTGGCGCGGCCGGCAAGCAGGCATACCGCAGAAACGCCTGTAGAGGCGTCACGGCATAGACGAGACCATCAGCCAGCTCGTCGATTTACGGGCGGTTGATCTCGCCGAGCCGGGCCACAGCCGCGGCTATGCTGCTCCTCATTACGCTTCCAATATAGGTCTCCCTGTCGTTGCCGTTGCCTGCGAGGAGGGCACTCCTCGCCGCGTTTCTAATTCACTCCCAAGGACCACGTGGTATCGCAGGCGAGTTCGAGCCCGGTCTCAACTCGGTACACCCGAGGCTGTCGTAGCGTGCCTGGCGGACGGTCACGTCGTCAATGGCGGCGGACAGCTCCATAGTGTGGCGGGTGAGCGCTCCCAGGTTTTCCATAACGTCCACCACGTCGCCAGCCTCGTCAAATGGTTGTCCGGGTACAGGAGATCGTAATCGACATCGATAATGGGGTTGTCCCCCCTCTCGTGTCGCTGAACGAGGCGGCAAGCAGCTCAGACACGAAGGACACCAAGGAGGCCCGGCGGCAGCAGGGTAGTGTCGTTATACCGAGACGCCAGGATGAGGTCGGGCTGGCAGCAAAGTGCCATTGGCGTATAGCGCAGGAAGGAGGAGGCCATTTGGGGAGCCGTATCGGGTTTGAGGAGGGTCCGGTAGGCGCGGAAGAGCGCGGCCCGCCTCTGAAGCCTGTATTCCGGGTCTTGCTCGTATCTAGTATGCGCAAGGAGGCTCTACTCAAGGGCGAAGAGGCAGAGGAGCAAGGCCAGAGGCTGGGACGACGAGGTGCGGCGGGTACAGCGTGTGGGAGCCGATGTCACCATGCAGCGAGATAGAAGCGTTCATGTTGACAAGGCACCGCTATTCGCGGAAGTACAGATCCAACGGCTGCAGTTGAACTGGGGTCGCACGTGACGGGGATCTTGACGGAGAAGCGCGATCTGAAGCGGTCCAGCGAATGTTTAAATGCTGCCGTGTCGTTTTCATTGTTATGCTCGTCGTTGTGTCTTTTGACGAGAGCGGCAGCAATTGTCGCGGGGCTTCGGCGGGCGGCATGTCGAGTTCGGGCCGATAGGGGCGTTGGATGCGGCCAGTCGACCGAGAGAAAAGGCTACAGACATCGAGGACACGTCAGTCTAGAGTCGTCGGCGGCCTGGAAGAAGTTCCACGCTTTTTTTGCTTACCTACCATACTGTCATGTGAGGGCCAGGGGGCCCAAAGGGGCAGAGGGCCCAAAAGGGGGCTGACACTAAATATTATGTTCCTCGCGAAACTGTGCAGAGGTCAGAAAGAAAGGTGAAGGGAAAAAAGGGAGTAAAGGGTAAAGACGGGGGCAAAAGGGTAAAGAACAGACAGAAAAACGATGTAAAAAAAGAAAACCAAGGGCTACAATTATAAAAGTAACAAAATAATCGACTTGACACTTGTGACCAACTCCATGCAGGGCCCTGGCCTTACTGATGAAGTACATCTGAGCAGACATCCATTTTACACAGCCGTGCGAGTAAGCCTGCCATTCCTCTCCCAGTCCTGTGTCGTCTCCCTCCCCCGATCATGGCCCGGAACACAACGAATAGCCCCTCGATAAGACCTAGCCATAATCCTAGAACACAAATAGTGACCGCGAAAGACAGAAAAGTATTCGGGTTTGCAGACAGTCACTCCGAGGGACCCTTGCTCCTCGGAATCGATCGATGGCGATGTAAGGCTGGGCGAGCCAACTCCGGACAGCTGGGAAATGGCAGCCCAAGCGGCCCAACATAGCGGCGTCTCCGGGAAGATTCGAGTGAGGTGTCATGTCAAGGTGAAAAGATCGCCGTCTGCTGCTCTGGCGGCCGGTCCTTTCAGATCCAGAATTACGTCGCCCGGGTGGACGAGAAGCCTGGCGGGACTCGTTCGTTTGAACCAGGGGGCCGCTGGTTAGAATGGGTATCTCGAGAGCGTTGACCTTCCTGAAATAGAGTAGTCATTAGTTTGTCACCAGGTGGTGGGATTGCTGTATACAGCCGTTGTGGGCAAAAGATGCCTTTATTCGTGTTGCTTGGTTGTAGATGTCTCAGTTGCTGCTCGGAGCGGGCTCCGCGCCGAAGGCAGGGGCACCAGAGTCTTCCGAACGGCGATTTCTGGTTGGTCCGCTAAGCGAGCCAATCGACGGCTCCAGCTAAGCTCAGCTTCTCGGAGGAAGCTCCGGTCAATGACGTCGTGGCGCAGCTACCAATTCTTTTCTCATGCAACTTTTACTCTTGCATCTTGGTGTTTTCAATAGTTTGCCACGTTTAGGAACGGGGGAATTATCACTTCACTCCGTGGTAAATGCTCATCGGTAGCGAAAAATTTCTGCAGGGTTCGAGAGAAATGATTTGTTCCATGTTTCAACCGTTCTATCTCGTATGGTCGAGACACACACCCTGGATACCACGGCAGTGCTGTACCTCATTCTGCATCCCTCTCCAACTCCGCGCCCCTCTCACCAGGCTGCGCCAGAGACAAGAATTATCGATAGTCCGACAAGAATCCGTTCACCGTATAGTCATCTTCAACTTGGCCGGGGTCTCAGCCGGGTCCCTCTGGGAAATCAAGGCCGAGTCCTTGTTATTGCGGCGCTTGTCTGCGTGCCCATCCTTGTGGTTGGTGATGACGTCCTCTGAGGCGTCTGGGCGGGTATTTTCGCCAGCAGTGCTGTTAAGATGAGCAAAGCCCCGGTTTACAGCGCGACCGGCCGAAGCATTGCGGAGTCTAGGGTGGGGGGAGAAGACCAGAGTGTTAGCAACATGGGCTCTGACACGACAGGGCGGGAAAAGTAGAACATGGGGCATTTACCTGGGACGGGTACTGTGGTGGTTAGCAGTGGTGAAGATTGCTTGTCGAAGGGCACGTGTGAAGGGCGAATCGGTCGACTTCTAGTCACTGCTGGTCGTCTGCATTGTGCTGCCACTGGACTGGACGTTGGAAGTGTGAGTTTCGATGTTGGTTGCGAGGGCCAGTTCGCGAGGATTGGGTTCACTTGCGTGCGAGGCATCGCGGGATGAGTTGGACATGGCGATTTCTTTTGTCGGACTGGTGTGATCTGGGAAATGAAGCTTCTCAAGGGCGATTGAGATCGAATGGTCGAAAGAAGGATGGGAGCTGGAAGAAAGCGGACTGGGGAATTGGGGCATTAGCAGACATCCAATCACATCTTCCAGTCACAAAAGGGGGGATGGGCAGACTTAATTGGCTGACGAGGTACACAATGTACTTCTGGCCTGCCAGCGAGCATCCAAGTCCACCCCCAACATGGATGCGTATTTGGTTGGCTTTCACCCGGCAGAAAGAGGGGAGGGTCACGGTGAGCAGGCAGCGACTCCTGGCGAACGGCGTTGCACCGCTCTGGCGTTTCTGTTTGCATCATTCCCCCAATTCGTGCCTTGCGCCTTATTTCTACGCACCGCCAATAAGTATCTTGGTCAAAATGGATAAAAATCTCCTTCGTATTCTTCGCAACGTCCCCATCTTCGACCAAATTACCGTGGCCGAACCATCCGTATTCTCCCCAAAGACTGCTCAGATCATGCACATAATTGAAGCCATCAGCGCCCACTGAGATAAGTTGTCTCCCGAGCAGCAGCCACAGCAACACCAGCAACACCAGCAGAACCAGCAGAACCAGCAGAACCAGCAGAACCAGCAGAACCAGCAGAACCAGCAAACTCCCACTACGCGGGCTGCCGCATCTCGACTCACGGATACTGACGCCAAGCTTCCTACCCGCTCTCCCCGATATCTACATGCTGAAATTTCAAGGTAGCTTTATGGGTGCGTAAGACTGGGCATTGACACATGCTGCCGGGATGGCATCGTCTCTCAAGTGGCCAATGATGGATTTTCGGGGGGTGGAAGGGGCAGCCCCAGGAGGAAGTGGGCTGCAATTTGGTACCCGTATCCTTGTCATTCCAGGTTGTCTACATTACTAGCATTCCTCAATGTACACCACACTCTCGGCTGCAGTCACTTGTTCCACGCCTGTCCGCCGCCCGACCCCTATGACCCTAGAATGGGTTTAGCCCGCATTCCATTTACCTGTGGCTCTAGTGCCCCCCCGCTACAGTCAACCTGCAACCAAACATCTGTTACCAGTTCCCTCCCAATGGCATCAGTCTGGAGCATATCTCGGGAGCTAGGTGCCAAGAGAGCGTGATATCTTATCGAGAAGGTCCGGCGACTCAGGGCGACAGAAAGCAATCTTATGGATTAGGCGGAATAGCGGTGTGTTTTGCGACTCAGTCGCTCGCGTCAGTATGACATATCTGCGCCCAGGTTGTAGGTTAGTGCCTGTCGGTTTGAAAGGCAACCTTGACTCACCAACAAGTAGATGGAAATTTGACCCCAAGGATCGCTGTACGGCAGCGACGCAAATCGTTGTACCGAAATCGCTGTAATGAATTATCAGACTCAAAAGAATGGCGAAGTTTGGGTATTCCCACCGGGCTGTGATGCCGGGGTGCCTGGGTCTTCCCAAGTCACGTGACCGGGCTTACCTAATATTCCGTCATCGACCTCTCCAACCAGCAGCTCGCCGTTTCACGAAGCGCCTCTGCGTTCCACCGTCTGTGTCTTACCTCGCCGAGACGACCAAGATTCACTGCAGCACCAACCTAAATACTTGCTGACCTGCCAATTTACCCGCCGGCGAAGGGATGCGCAGCACACCCCGCGATCCACGAGGCCGAGGCAATCAGCCCATGCACCCGTCCCATGTCCGCCGATTGAGTGTCCTCAGGTACGCTGAACTCGCCTGATCCCGACGACTACAATGCGCAGAAGGCCCTCGAATGCCACGGCGATACGGTGATCTGGCCTTGCTGAGGAATGGCACGGGCTTCCGCATTGCCAGTAGTACGAAGCAGACGCGAAGTCCCTTTGTGCTGCAGGAGAAGAAGATGGCCCTCATCACGAATGCCCGGCGCACACGGAAAGCGGCCAACGGCTAGCCAAGTCATACATGGTCTGATCTGTCTGGAATTCTATGCAAAGCAAACACCACCAGCGACAGGAGGAAGGAGAGGGGAGTCGAGCGGTCCGAGAGAGAAAGGAGTCATTCCGAAGCTCAAAATCGGAGGGCAAGAAGCACGAGGCTGAGTCTAAGGAGGAGGATAAAGGGCACCCTACCAGAAAGAGGAAATAGGTGTCGTTGGGACGACAGACGGCAACGATATCGAGGCAAAGACGACAAGGTTCACCAGAAAACAATAAGAACAAGCGCCTTTCTCCGCGCTCTCCACCCCAAGCATCTGGATATGTCTAGGACATTCTCGAGTTCTATCTCCAAGGTCCGCGGACTTTATCGGTTCCTAAGCCCTGATGGGTCCTTTTACGTCAGAGCATCCGCCTTTCCTTCACTACCGAGCCACGAGACCATTATCGATCCCCCTCAATCAGCCCAGTACAACGCCTCATGCAGGCACAGCAGAACCCGCGCGCTCGGCCGCTGAACACGCCCCAGACACCAGCATACCCTTTAATTCGACCTTCGTACAGCACTCAGCGCGTCGTCCAAGCTGCCGACGCAACTTACGAGGTCTCGCGCGCGGCGTGCAAGACACTCGTGTGGCACAGAATGCATTGACGGAATGTATGAGATACGGTCTCTGCCAGCAACCATCTTCGCTTTTGTTCTCTTCGCTCTTCGACACGGGAGAGAAGAGAAGAGATACAGGTGCAGCTGGTCCCCAGCAGCAAAATAGAGGAGAGACAAGGGGTCCTGCTTACATCTACCGTCAGATGTGTAGAAGAGGAGACGTTGGAGCTCAAGAGCTTGACCCTATCGAACGCCCAGCTGTCAAATATTGCGTTCGCATTCATGGTCTTGCCAGAGTAGCCCATAAGTCTCGGCGATTTTACTCTCCCTCGCACATGAGCCTGCCGCCGAACATGCCCGCCCTGTACCTCCCTGATCTCTCGATCCTCTCAAGCACCCGCAATCTGCACCGGGATTTCCGCCAGGTCTCATTAACCTGCATAGCACTACACCGCCTCAACTACAAAAGGTTGAGCCAGCGTCTTGTGGTCCGGCTCAGCACATCCTCGACTAGGTAGCATAACCCATCGCCGACCGAGGCTCTTCAAACATGTCTTCTGGGAGCCCCCTTCATCCGTCTATCCTCTTGAACCGAGCCTCCCAAATCTTTCCAGCTCAGAGGCCGCTTGCCACCCCAATTGACCAATGGGAACGAATTTTTCGAGGGCCACCCAAGCCTTCCGCGGCGCCTATGCCGACGTCCTGTTACAGCTGCTGTTCCCGAGTTGCTGTTGCTCTTCTTTCTACTTCCATGCTGCTCCCATCACCACTTGATAGCCTGAACCCCTATAGTCTTTCTCACTGAGGCATCATAGAGGTTAATAAGCTTACGACCACACTTTTTACGGATCTTTTCTCACACTGACACACGGAAATGCGAATCAGCATGCTTTAGTCGGATTGTGTCGAGTTTGATTTCGGATGGGAGAGCGCTCACGGGGTGTTGATTCCTCGCGAGGCAGTTTTGCTAAGGATTTATCTTTGTAAACGTCGGTTGTCCGCCAAAGTAATCGTGAAGTCGGAGGGCTGGGCGGGGGGTGTATTGGGTATTAACGTAAAGTCTGTGGTGTTCGGGATGCCGGCCAACAGTGTGTTACGTGGGACTGTGTTATCTTTGCAGAACTGCCAAACCGTTACATCCTGCAGACCCAGGAAGAACACCGACGTAACGAAGAAGCGGGGAGGGGGCCCAAGGGGCGACCAGAAAGCCGACTACCCAAACTGGTCGGCTTGCTCAAGACGCCGGCCGGCATGGCCAAACGCTTGTTTGCTGGAATCTCCATGGAACATCCCGTAGCGCCAGCAGCAACACCAGAAGAGGTCGGCTTACAGGCCGGCATGGTCATGTAGTACCGAGACTCACTCACAGCGAAGGTGACCCCTCCAAAAGGTGCGTCTCACCGGTGGTCGGAAGAACGATGTTTTCGGGACAGACTGTAGAGGATAATCCTTTCAGTGCACGGAACTGGTCGGGCCGGACATTATCATACCATGCTAAACCAAAAACAAAGCGTAAGTTACCTCCATCCTTTTTGCCACCAGGAGCCATCGCTGCTGCTCCTTTGCCCCATATCTTGACCGATCCGCTGTGTAGATACATGGAGACCCTCAAGGAACTCGACAAGCAGAGAAACTCCTGACCTGGCCGTCCTCTCACTCGTCATACCTTCTTCTACTGCTTCGATTCACGCCTCGGCCGACTTGACATCGGCACTGAGCAGCGAGGCCTACGGTCAGCCTGTAAGGATCCAGATTTCGTATGGCAAGTTTCCGCATCGCCCACGGTCGAATTATCTTTTGAGAGTCGAATCACAGAACAACTGCGACCTGCTCAACAACTGCGGCACCCTTGATTCCAAATACCTACGCCTTTGAACTCTGATACCTCCGCACAGCCGAACAATTCCATGTGACAAGTGAGAGCAGACCTTGTGCTCTAGGCCAGAAATGCAGCTAACGTGAAAATCGGCCGACCTAGGTAGGTGCCTAAGGTAGGTACCTAGGTAGGTATCTGGGCCCTTTCCTGGAAACTGCCCCCACTCCGCTACCTTCCCCTCGACCATCCATCGCAAAACCGACATGTTCAGCGGCAACGAGAGCACCTGATACCGCCTCGACGAGACCGGCAAGGCAGCACTCCGCATCTAGGCCCCTCGTCTGCCTCATCAAGCCCATGATCCCGCAAGCGGCAGCCGTCAACGACCCTCGTGTGCAAAGGAAACCGCACTTTTCCGTGCTCCGGGCAGCCGCTCCATTTTACTTCCTCACTCTTTGACCCAGAAACCCGAGCCTGCCTGCCTCTACAGAGGACTTTGATAAGTGTCAAGTACCCTACATTCCTTGGCCGTAGGTAGGTACGGTTTGGAGTCTGTGAGCAGACGGTCTTACGCCCTGGGGCCAGACGCCAAAGGATGGCGACCTATCTATGAAGCTCCGCGTCAGCGCAAAATTCCTCCTATATCAGTGTGGCCCATTCCTCTGGACAACAGGAGTCAGATCCGGACGGTCCAGGCTTAACTTAGCCCTGCGGAAAAAAACGCAGCAGCTTTGAATCAGGCTTGTTCTCCAAGCAAACATTGCATCAGTCTTGCATTTTGCTAACCACATTCTCCTTCTTCCACAGGAGCACGCTGGCATCGCCATCTCTCCACAACCTCGAATTTGGTATCGGCCCGGCTTCTGGCTGACGCTGTTGACGGTCAGAAACAGCTGCGGTATCTTAGAGGAAGGCAGCACCTGTGCCGCCTCCGGTTGCAGCGACGGGTCCAACTCCTTGGTAGCTAACAACGACGACGACGTCATGGACAACGAGGACTGCTTCACGGAATGGGGCAGTCAAAACCCGACAAAGACACAGGACGACGAATTTCAGGAGGCCGAAGGCGCCGGGCAGATATCATTGACGACGTCATCATGCCTCCCAAGCTACGTCAAGCAAGCCGAGAAGATTCTTGGCCTGTAGGAGATGGCGCTGAGTAGTCTGAGGGGCGTACAATGGCATCTCTAAGGCTTCTTCTGGTACGTCGTCCTTGCGAGCCGCCACTACCGAAACCAGGGCCTGATTTGCCAGTATTCTCTCCCCGCCAAGGTCCTTTCACCCACGCTACCATCCACGATCACAGTCTGCTCCTCTCGCACTCCTGGCTCTCGGCCGTTTTCGTCACACCGGACAGACGACCAGGCCTTGGACACCAAAGACGGCTGCAGGCCATGCAGCGCTGAAACGCAATAAAACAAGAGGTCAACAAGATCATCACCGTCTTCATCAGGTTCAACATCTCCAGCGCTTCCAGCAGTAGTTCCGTTTCACCGTCACGAAGACGCCCGGGTTCTGTGGAGACACGCACGACAGTCGCGAGCACTTTCCACGGTCAGAGTTCTCAATCGCCTTTCTCGACTAGCGTGGCGATAGGCTATACGGCTACACATTCGGGCTGCTTCAACGGAATTCCTTCTGGTGATACGGTACAAGTACTATTATTTAGGGGTATTGGACTTCAGGTTTGAGTAATTCGGTCTCTGACCAGCTTGGGTCCTCTGTTCTGTTTGGATATGGCTCTCTAATGGACAGATCGCTACACAATGCTGCACAGGCCCGACCTCCCTGTTTTATGCCATACGCCCTCTTTGTCTTGTCGCGGTGCTTTTGGTTCATCGTTGACTGCTGGTGCCCATGTCCTGGCTCTGACTCTGCTGGTCTGTTTTGTTGCTGGCAGACCATCATGCCGGTCTTTGGGAAAGCACTGGAGTTGTTTCTGGGAATGGTTTGTCGCGAAGGAATTCACATGATCTGACAGTATGCAACAGATTCCAAGGCCATCCGCGATAAACGAAAGCAAATAGTGATTTCCGAGCGTTCTACAATACTGTCCAACCGCATTTTGCGCAGTTTTATTGCATGTACATCTCGCGGCGACCCGGATAATTGACGGCGATCGAAATCGCTGGCCCCAGCATATCGAAAACACTAGCAGCGTCAGTTGCTTCAGTCCAATGGAGTGGTATGTTAGCCCCCGTCTCATTACCATCGCCTAATGTCTGACGACGGTCTCTCAGTAGCCGCCCAAATTCAAGCTGTAGGCTTTCCGACCACAAGAACGAAAGCGGCTCTCGGCCCCCAAAGCAAAGTGTCAACCCCTATCGTCGCGTCAGTACCATTCACCGCTGACCACTTACCATCGACACTCAGCTTCGTGAGTCGTTAGCGAGACTAGCTAAGGATTTTGAGACGCAGATCAGACGCATTTCATGATAGTTGACCGCCCCTAAGTGGGATTGCGACGTCACTGCGGGAATCTCGCTACTACAAAGTACCAGAAGTCAAGTGGAATCTGGCTTATGGGTAAGTGCTGAATGGCCCCAGATGGAATTGTCTACTGCCGAGAAGTTGCTCATTATCCAAGTTTCAACTTCGATCCAGAGCATAAAGAGCATCATCCGGTTTGGTTTGCTCACTTCAGCCCGGCTTCGATCGGGGAATGCAAGGAGCCAGGGCAGTCGTTGGGTTGTTGCGTCGTGGCAGAGGCTGAGGGACTTGAAGCTGTCAAGCCTGGAGGAAATGCGAAAATGCCGTGCATTGAGCAGGCGGACCCTCAGCCAGTCTGGGAAGAGATGGTCCGTACCACTACAGTGGGGTGCCGAAAGTCTCGCGACCCGTTGAAAATCCGTAAGCTCATCGTGAGGGGATCGGTTGACTGACAGTTCAGCACAAAAAGTACTCAATTTGGTGGTCATTTGCTCAAGCTGTAGTGGTTTGAAGAACAAAGGGTGTCGCGGCGCGCGCGCGCACAGGTGGGGTGGGCTCAGACTTTTGGCACCCAACTGTACGTACCTAATTACGTGACCTAGCGAGTCTGGGAACCCAGACCCCTTCTTCGCGCGACGCCCCTGCAGGCACGCGTCAGCCAGGCAATTCCAGGCAGTTGCCTCGGGTGGGGACAGCCAGGTCGAGGTCACAGAGAAGCAACTGCGCGACGAAGCACCATCCTCGTCTCGTGGTGGCCGGCCACGAGTCGCCTTTGCTACGGCCATACACCAGTCTCGCTGTCTCTATCTCGCCCATGTCCGATGCCTGTTCCGCCATCTCGGACTCGGACTCGCGCTAATCTTTATCAACCTCACGTCTTCGGTCTGCGAACGGCTCAATGTATGCATTCACTGTGCCTGCATCCCTTAGCCATTGCGAGTCCCTACCTTGCCCAAACGTCTCCCGCCCCCTTCATCGGTGCTCTCCCCTAACCTGAAGGATGCACCTTAGACACCGCGACATGTGCCCCAAGAACCAGACGACCTTAGATGGGACCCCGCTCGATCGACCGGCTCACATGGTGGGCGGAAGCAAACCGAGCTTGATACTCGTCGGCGTGAGCCCCCATCAGGGCTTGGAGTGGTTGATGCGGCATCAGAGGCCGGTCAGAGCGATTGGTCGCTGCGCGAGCCATGGGGCACCAAAACCATGACCGAGATTCAACGGTCATGGGCATCACGTGCTGCCCCAGCCCGTCCGTTAAGCTAGCATTGGCTGCTTTGCGCGGGAAGGACCCGAGAATCCCGTTCCCATGCCGGTCTCTCATGCTATTGCTGCCTCCTCTTGCGCGTGGTTTGGGCGGGAAGCAACCTCATGGCGGCCCATTCCGGCGAGACAACGCCGCAAGCTTTTTCACTTGCAAGGCGATGCCCGGATGCAGTGGCTGGCGCCGCCCCATCGCTGCGAATAAATGGAGCAGTTGAAAGTCATTTGCGACTTGGATCCAGTACAGCCTCGCGGCGGGAGTAGATCTCCTCGTGGCTCCCGTCGGCCTCGCCGCGCTGACGGCGGCCCTCCGAGCTCCAAAACCCGCCCTCGCTGCCCCTTCTCTATTATCCTGCTAAACGGGTGATTTGGCAAGCATAGCCTCTGCCATCGAAGGTCGTGGTCGTCGCCTTTGGGACCGAAAACACGAGCAGATCCGCCTGCTCGCCGGGTTACGGGCGAATGGAGGCCCTACATTGCCGCGATTCTGGGCCCGCGCGCCGTCATCTCCGAGATGTTCATCTGGCGCACGCTTCTTTCCAGCAGTGCAGCGTAGTATGTGAGTCTGATTCTCCTGCAGGCGCAGCTCATCCACGGCCCCCGCGAGATTCTCCGCAGGTTCCTCGTCTCCCGCACCCGAGTCCCCGCCCCGTCGTCCATCCCAGTGCTGCGTCTGCTGTTCCGTGACATGTACGCGTCGTCAGGGCCCCACGAGGCACTTGGTTGAGAAGTCTGGTCTGCAAAACTTTCTGTGACTTTGCCGAAGAACACTATAGCTATGTTCGAGCCCTCCCGGTCTTGCGCTAAGCTCGATTCTACCGCCGGAGCAGAAACGACGGATGGCTGCTCAGCCTTGACAGCAGCTTCTGCGACCGCGGTTGCGACCTATCCTCCGCTGCCGAGTCACTACGAAAGGTGATGGTTCGTGCCGTCCTTGGGCACTTTCTGTCACCTCAATGTGCCTCACGGTTAAAATCCTCCCCTCCCCGACCTTGATCACCGATTTCTCCCTCTGCAGAATCTTACTGGCCTCGTTTTCCACTAGACCCGCCAATATTGAGAAGTGGTTCAGCTTTGTCAAACCAGCCACTCACGGCACCGGAAGTACACTCGCAGAGACATGCAGGTTGCTCGCGGTCTTCAAACCGGCCCTCCTTGAGTCCTTGGCCAGCGAGGCCTCGTCCTCCAGCAGCGATTGCATGCCCTAGAGCAGTCACCCCTCACGTCGCCCCCTCCCATAGCCGTTCTGCGTGCTCCTGTCCGCAAAGAATAAGTACCCTGTAAGCGGTCGAGCGCTCCTTCGACCTAGGACTGCTTAGGTACGCTGTCAATAGCCAAGGTCTGACAATATCACACGGAGTCCGTTGTCACTGAGCTCTGTCTCTTGGACGGGCGTCATCACGCACGTTCCTCCACAGCAATCAGGGCAAATCGGCATTGCTGAAGCGGAATACCTCCCGTGACCGTCACCGCCAGTGCTGAAATGGAATGAGGGGTGCCGCCACCGCCGCTGGGCACAGAAGAACGATCTTGGGGCAGAGTTAAGGGAACATCTGGTCGATGGTGCGACGTGTGAAAGAGTCGTCTGTGAGCGTCGAAACGGCGTATTTGCAGGCAGGAGCCCTGTGGACGGCTCCTTACCCCCCCCTCAACTGTCAAAACTGGCACCGCTGCTAAAACTGGCCACTGAAAAGTGCCAGGCACTCACTCACCTTACCCACCCCACTAGTTCCTGCTTGATGCACACCTCTTCCAAATTCCCACCAGAAACAACAATGGACCATCTACTGGCATCCGCAGACAACAGACAACAGGGACGGCTTCGTCTACGTCGCCTGGACGCATCACCCGTCAAACTCAACCTCAAAGACATTCCTCATCATCAATCAAACACTTGATTCGCCACCTTGCGAAAGCAGAAACAGGGGGCTCTACAAGACATGCTTGCCCGCCTCCATCCGAAAAACGTCCTCCACTCCCCCGACGCCTACGTCAATCAGAGCCGTAACGGCCCCCTGTGCCGACACTCGACCTCCCACGTAACTCGAACGACGCCCCGCTAGAAGGCCCTCACATCCTCTGCATTGTGCATCGAAGACGTTGACGCTCTTCTGACTAAAGACGGGAGCACTCTCATACCAACCTCAGCATCCCAAGGAGGCCTCAATGACTGACAAACGAGTCAAGTCTAGGCACGCTTGTCGTCGTCGCCGAACGGATCGACGTGGTGCAGCTCGAACCAATCAGCCGTTCAGCATGCGCCCACAAGAGAGGATGGTTGATGATGGATTCCAGGGAGTGTCGTGATGGCTGGGAGGATGATTGAAGCCGGGGAAGACCAGGGGGAAGACCAGGACGGGGCAAGAAAGGAAGAAGCTGCAAGGATTGGCAGGCGCCAGCCCGCCCAGTTCCTTCATGAGGCCGTGTACTGGCAGCTACGTCTTCGGAGATGTCATCTGTAACCGCATTTGGTGTTATCGAGGCTAACGCCCTCATCAATCAGATAGGCAGCATCCAGGAATGAAAGAAAGACCGAAAGGGCAGACCGAAAACAATGGCTGCGATGGCTCAATAGACGGGTTCGGACAGGGCGATGCCGGCCTGACATGTGCGAGAGTACGTGGAGATAACCGAAGCTGGTTTGCACGAAGCCCCATCTCCCCTTTTTTGCTGGTCTCTCCATGACAGCCAGTATTGTCAAGATTGGGTGGCCGCATAGCGCTTGTGGTCGAGACGCAATAGTCATTGCGTGGGTTGGCGGCAATTCCGATTGGGACGAGGAGACGGACGAGGCAGGCAGGGACCGATTCGGTACTGTAGCCGGATGCGTCAACAGCATTGGGAGAGCGGGCAAGCGACGTCGGAATGTTGTCTGTTGAGAGGATGGAACCGCGGATTCCCTTTGCGGAGGAATGCAGGGGGATAAATGACGAGGGAAAGGCTGTTGCAGCATTGAGGAGCGACCAGTGGAAGACTATTCGACGATAAAGGAACTGTGGTTCTTCAGGCGCAGGGCAGACAGCTGTTCGGCGAGCTACCTAGATTGGGTGGAGGTTGAGCCGCTAGCGGGCGGCGGCGACTGCTCGGCCTTCAAGGAGGCTGTAATCATCGGGCGTAGGGCTGATGGAAGGCCAAAGTCAACTTTTTGCACGGATGACAGACAAAGCGCCTTGTCGTGGGCGGATCGTGGCATTTGGACGACGGCGGAGGTGTCCTTGAAGCGGACTGTCCTTCGGCAGTCTGGCCAGTCTCGGTGCCATTGTGGGCGGCCTGGAATGGCATGATTGCCTGTTGCCTCAAAACCTAATTCATTTAGACGAGCATGAAGACTCTGGCGAGGAGGTGAAGGGGGTGGAGAATGACTGTTGCATGAACAGGGGTCGGACGGCTTGGTGGTGAAGGCAAAACGACGTACCTATTGTAGGATCTTGACTTGACCAATGTGCTAACCGCCTGGTTGGCACCTACATTGGCTCATATTACTTCTTGTCCGGGAACTTGTTCTTTCCGGTGCCTGAAATGTCTGTTTGGCCCATGGCCGAGTCTTTACTCAAGTCTCGGTCTTGGCCTGGCCGCCGTCTGGGCCGTCTCTTTCCGGTGCCTGAAATGTCTGTTTGGCCCATGGCCGAGTCTTTACTCAAGTCTCGGTCTTGGCCTGGCCGCCGTCTGGGCCGTCGTCTTGGACCCCGCGCATGCTCTGGACCAGGTAGCGGTGACGGACGTTGGTAATTTTTCCTTTTCTGCTAGGCCTTGGCTTCAATCCGGACAAAATACTTGCGGTGCCCTGGCGAAAACGCCCAGGTGTACAGTTTTGCGCAATTTCGCTTCGGCGTCGGCAGAGGTGATACGGATCGGGGATGGAACTCGGAGGAGAGGTTCACAAGGACAAGAGAGAAGTGGACACCCAGTGTAAACCTACTCTTTCCAGCCTATCTTCTTGCGTAGGGCGATGTTGTTGTTGAATTCGGACGAGTGTAGGCTGGATTGTGTTCCAGGGCCGTCCAAAGGTGTCAAATTCGTCTCGAGGCGTCCACCAGTGTTACCTGGGGGCCAAGAGAGCAGTGCGCAGACAGTGATTGAAGCTCGGAATTATTCACTAGGGGCGACGATGAGCTCCTCGAGCCTAGGATCAATACTGCGGATGTCCTGCCAAAAGGCGACGGATGTCAAGGGCCATAGTAGCCGGATAACCACCGTCAACAGACTACCCAGGGCAGAGGTCTCCCGACTCACTGCAAAGTACAACGGACGAAGCCTCCAACCGCAGCTTTCATGAGGTTTCCGAAGTCCATGATCAAGCCGCTGCAGACCGGAATGTCGGGCATTGTCAGCTTGATTCGGCCGAGGTCCGGGTAGGGCTCGAGTGGAGGACCGGCTGCAGCCAAGTATCTTACCTACCTTAGGTACGCTAAAAAGGCCCCCTTCTCAGCGTCTCGCTCGCAATCCGACGGTACGTACACATTAGCGCGGTTAGACAGTGCATGTGATTGGCTCAATTGATTTCCCGGACAGTCTGGGAAACAAGATAATAGGGCGCGATACGCCCTGCGTGCTGCATCTCAAGAACGGAAGGGAGCCTGAAGTTCTAATGTGATGCTGGGACTCCTCACTCAGCGTACCGAAAATATGGCCCGTTTCCAGGAACAGCTCCCGCAGAGCGACCATTCTTTCTGTCCACCTGTGTTGCGGTGGAGTTTGAGTTGCGAATGGGGGCATTACCAAGATGCACTTAACCTAATCGCTTCGTCACGGCAAACCCCCGTCTCCGAAAGCCGTCCCTCCGCGGCTGTCAACGCAGACGTGGACTTCATGGCTCCGCCGAGCTCAGTATGGCTGTTGGGGCCGAGAGCAGACGAGCCTGCCGATCCAGCCCCCACGCGAACCTGCACTAGACTTGACGGAAACGATTGGCACAACAATGGATAGGCAATCCTGTTAAGCTCAATTTTCAACGTCATTGGCGGCTTCAGGAATCTTCTCGGTGGCAGCAGACTTGTGGCGGTGCTTGGGTGGATGAAGAAGAGGTTTGACGTGGTCTCATTCAGAGCAGCCGGCTGAATTCAGCTTCACCGTGGACATGGTTCTACAGGTGTGACGGACCGAACTGTAAATCAGATGCTTCCCAGCCTTTGGAAACTTTTTCAAGTCCTGCTGCCCGCTCTCCAGGCTCACGGTCTAGGCTCTGACGGGCCAGCTAGAACACCACAGTCTGGAACGTCGAACGCTGGCAGGATGACTAGCATGGAAGAAGAGGAATTCCATTTAACTTGACGTACGCTTTAAATATCCTCTCGTGCTACACACTCCCGCGCTGATCGTTTAGATTGGGCCACGGAAGAGGCCACAGGCAGCGACTTCAAGAGCATCGAAATAAGCCTTCCGCTATTACAGTAGTAAGACGCCCTCCGACCCGCGCCATCCTAGGATAACAACGCGCGAGACTTCCTATTCCACATCGAGCTCCACCTCGCAGCACTGCGGTTATTCCAAGTCAGCCAGACGTCTGTCAATACAGGCCCAAATTGCAAGACTCATCAATGACGACGGCGGCAAGTTCGGCGGAGGAGCATCTGCCACCTCACCTCGACAAATATGTCGTCAACAAGGAAGGTGACGCCGGTCCTCGGATTCAGCAGCGAGTTCAGAGCCTTGAGCACCGTGATGAAGCCCATGACGACGGTGCCGTGCAGGAAGGCCCAATCGTTCTCGGGGCTGCCGTTGACGTTGCTCTTGAAGGCGGCGTAGCGCCTCTTGAGCTCGGCGCTGGCGCGGTCGCGCATGCGGACGCGGTGGTCCTGGAAGACAATGAAGAGGGTGTATTTAAGCTGGCGGGCGTCGAGATAGGCGCGCAGAAAGGCAGCAAGGTCGCAGACGTTGCCCTGCGGGGCGATGATGGCGGTGACGGGGCCGGCGAGGTAGCGACGCCAGGCGTGGTGCCAGAACTGCCGGCACACAGGGTGGACCAGAGGACAGGGACAGCGTCGGGCTGGCCTGGACGGCGGAGTGGAAGTCCTGGGCGGAGCAATGAGGGTGAGGGATCGGGCGACGTCCGGCTCGGTCTCGAGGCGGAAGCGGATGCTGGGGGAGGTATGGTGGTAGGTGTGGACGGGAGGTTGCTGGGGCTGCCGGGCGGATTTAGTAGAACCGGCGGCGTTCTGGCGCGGACCGGAGCCGATGGAGGCGCAGAGTGAGCTGAGAGAGACGGAAGCAGACGAAAGGAAAACAAAAGACAAAAACAACACTCACGGCATAAGCGAGGAGATGTGATGCTGTCGGTTCCGAGGCGGACTGTCGTTGGACACAACGCTAAAGTCAACAAAAGCATAGTCCTGTCTGGTGGCTAGAAGACGAGGCGGAGGCACCTCAGTTTAGACGGTGGACGGCGGCGGGCATCCTTGGCTGTAGCAGGGATGGCGGGCGGGCGAAGGCAATGGAAGAAGTGATGCTGTTGCGATCAATGAAAGTTGCGACGTCCAATGTCCCGGGTGAGGCAATGACAGCAGCGGCACTAGCAGCAGCGAGAGGTTGACAGGCTTGCGCCGCCGCCGGGTGTGGTAGCGTCAAATTCGACCGCAAGAGGTCCGTTCTTGTCGATGCGAATTTTGAAGGGGGTCGAACACGCAGGTCTTGTTCCGTTCGTCCATGTCCTTGGTAAACTTGTGATACAGTGCAACGAGTGTATCGCCCAAAAGGCGCTCTTCTGGGTTCGCGAGCTGCCTGGTGGTTATTGCAATGGCAGCGGCTAGGACGCAGGTCGCGCTGGGCTTCGTCAGCGACCGCTCCGGCCTTCGCTGCTTGATTGGCAAGCGGAGATTGTCGCGCGAGATATCCAGGTGCGTAGCAAGTGACTGCTCGACGTGTGCGGGAATGGTGGCGGGGCCCGAAGGGTCGAGATCGATGACGGCGTGCGGACTTCTTCGTGCGTACTGTTGTGGAAGAGGAAGGTCAAATATTGAATTGGAGTGGAAAATAGAAAGAGGCCACTGCGTGCTCAGCCACGGGCTACCAGCCAGTTCTGGGGCGACAGCGGCAGTAGAGGCAGGAGTGATAGTCGTGATGCCAGATGAGGCAGGCATGACGATTGATAAAATCGGATTTGATCGCACGGCAAGACCAGAAGGCAGGTGCTGTCATCCGTGCCTGCTGCTGTCTGTGGATGTTGAAGACCTCTGATAACATGCCTCGGAGGATCCCCCCATCTGTCCTCTTCGCCGTATTGTTCGCCTTCAGCTTTGTCTTCGTCGTCGTGATCGGGTCTCATTCATCGTAGATGCCTAGTCGGTTACTTGGGGGTCCAGACAGATGGCTAGCAGGCGCCGTCAAATACCTGTGTGTGACTTTAGCACTGGGACATGTGCCAGGAAGAGAATTACCGTCCCGAACACATGCGCGCCCGAGTCCGCAATATTGATTTGGAATGAACCTTCAAAGGGGATGGGGCGCCGCCGGTTGTTTGCTGTGGCAGGAAGGTAGGCAGAGGCGAATTTGCTGATGGTTGCTGATGGCGTCGGTAACGCGAGAGCGGGTCTTCCTTGGCTCTGTAGTAGATTTGAAATATCCGATAGTCGTTGCCGCTCTCGTCGGCCCGTCGGGCATGCTCGACGGAGTTGTTCATGTCGTTGGTAGCGGCCATTCCTCCGCAGAAATGTACTGGCTGTTCTTGTCGGATTCGTCAAAGCCAGCCTTCTTATGCGGCTGGTCCTGCTTGTCTGAAAATGTGCTGCTTATGGGGGTTGTTCAGCTGGGTAGAAGTATTTTGGCTTTCTTGCTTGGGCACGGGTTCCTCCCGCTGGACTTATGCGGTTGCGGCGGGCGTCTGCTTGGCGTCTGCTTGGCGGTGATGAAGAGCTGAGTGACCTCGACACTGTCATCGTGAGGTGAGGTATGACTTTGGCGGCCTTGGTAGTTGGGTTGTAGGTTTGGTACCCTTTGCTGCGATCGGCAGCTAAGCTCTGCAGATGGTCGATGCAGGCTGCAGTCATGCATCGCAGCAGATGGGTGCGCAAAAAATAAAACCAAAGGTTTCGACACGTGAAATTGGCGGGACGCAGTCGTGAGTGTGAGGCGATGAGGATGACGATCGAATCTGCCCTGTCGTCGCGGCAGGTGGACCGTCGTCAACCGAACCTCAGCACGCGTTTGGCTTCCAGATGGCAATCGCCTGGGCCTACCTTAGGTAGGTAGGTAGGCAAAGTACCTAAGGTACATGTGGTAACGTGTGGATGCATGCTAATTTGGAAGTACCCATCATTCTGGGAGGTGGCCTACCGCCCTCTGGTACTTCTGATTGGCCTAAAAACCCGGCCCACAAAAGAGTTCCAACGGATTGGATGTCAATAAAAAGCCGCCGGAAAGCAAAAGGAAGCTGGCGCATCAGAGAAAGCCCGAACGTAGGTCGTTCTCTCTAGGTACCTTAGGTGAGGTAGCCAAATGCCTCGTCATCTAGTAAGTGATGCGCCCGCTCTGGGGATCCGTTTCGCGACTTTGCCGCAGCAGAGCGACCCGCGCGTGGCGTTATTCGACCGCCGCCCAAGAATGGCGGCCGGCGGTGGGTGATTTCCTGTCTGGAGGGCTGCTGGTGTTGCTGCTGCTACGGCCCCCCGGTTCAAGAGCTGCCGGGCCTGGGCCGTCCAGTCGGCGGCCGGTTGTTAGATATGGGCCGAAATGTGGGCAAAAATGCGCCGGCTTCCGGGGAGCCTCGTGGAGCTGCCGCATCCGTGTAGACCATGCATCCTTATCTGCCCAACTGCATTCCCACCTGACTAATCATCGAATATTAAGGCGATGACGCCACCCAAACGTTCCCATTCTTACTTTGGCCACGAAGTGTCAGGGACGACACAAGCTCGGAAAAAGCGCCTTCGATGAGAACAACACAACCACGTAGAAGCCATTGTGGCCGCATTGCGCAACATGGGCCGCTGCGACACTGCGCTCCACTTCGTCCTCTTCTTGATCGAAATTGAAAGGCCTTGCGGTTTCCATTCTTGGACGTCTTCTTGACACGGGCGACGAGACTTTTGCGTCTTCTGTATTTTCCACTGTAGGTCTCTTGGCCTGCTCGGCGCGCAACACCTGCAGCTTCCGCCTCAGCGCCTCGACGCCCTGATTGTTAAGATCGGAAATGTAAACTAACCAAGCCCGTCGTCAAACAAGACGTAGCTTCGACGGCGACATAGTTACCGTGGCCCTAGCCGTCCAAAATCTTCGCTTATTGATCCTTCGATGTCGGCTCTTCCTGTCATACGACCAGAAGCAGCGTGACGCCCGTGACTGGCGCTTCACCAGCGGGCTCGGCATACCCCCAAAATCCGTCAGCGCCGCCAGTAGGGTACTTATTTTAGTTTAGACCTTTGCGGAAGTGTGGCCACGGCGGATGCGAGAGACGGTTGGAATCACCCACCAGCTTCTGGAATGTCGAGCGCAGCTTGGTGATGCGCAAGTGCGGTGCGCAGTCGGTAGTTTATTGCGCCAAACGGAGACTAGGAGACAGGAGGCAAGTCAATGGAGGGATCATGCGCGAGAAAAGGTGTTGTTACCGCACAAGGGCAATCAATATCTTAAGCTGGAACCTGCCGAGTAAAGGCGATGCGCGGTTCTACAAGCACCACCAAAGGTTTCGGCATCTCAACGGCGGACAGGACGAGATACTGTTCGCCTCTTCGGCTATGGCCACAGCTATCACCTCTGGCTCGGAGATAGCGCAGATCAACTTAGCAAAGGCTGAGAGGGGCCCAAAAGGGGAAACGCAAGAAAACTTCCTTCATATTATCCCCTTAGCTGCGGCAGGTGGCTCGGCCCACCGCTGTTCGGAGGCGAGAAGTCCATACAAAGGCAGTACAAGCCAGGTCATTGAAATATTAAATAATAGAGTAGGTGTCAGCCTGCAGAAATGAGGAATTTGGCCCAAACCGGCGGGTTACTGACAAACCCCCTCTTCGCGCCTCGCATACTTTCCCACCGGCTCCAAGGCCGAAGGCTACATCAAGCAACGCGCGTTCATGTTTGGACCAGCACAATGATCGACCGCTCACGTCCACTCGCACAATCTCCCTTCCTCCGCCAGAGTCTGCGACTTGTGACTCGCCCTTTCGAACAAGACGGGGCAACTTTGAGAGTTCCGGAGAGTTCCTGCTTTCCCCAACCACTCACCATGTGTTTTCTCTCCCTCCTCGGCTTGGGGGCCACAGCCGTGGCCCAACTGACGGTATTCGTCGCTCAAGAATCACGTCAACTCGGTGTCGCTGTCGTGTGTTGGACCGAACAAGCGGGGAAGCTCGAGCTTCGGTTACCCTGGTTCTGTCCAGGTCGGCAGACCCATATGTTGGTGTTTGTCCAGCAGCTCCTCCACTCTTGCTCGCAGCCTCTGGAAAAGCACCCTCTCGTAGCTCCCCAGCACCAGGAGATTGCTGGAGGAACAAGGTCCCGCCCCCAATTGAAGCAACATTGCACGGCTGTGGAGTGAAGTCGTAGGCTCTCTGTTCCAAATCACCGGCCTTGGGTTTTTGAACAGTGACTGCACGCACGCAGAGACAGTGAGCAAAGACCCCAACACCCACAAGTAGCTGGTCTCAAAATACACAGCAGTCGACATCCAATGACTCGCCCGGCAGCTTGTGGATTGACCAGCCTCCCATACCGCACCTTTCTGCTTCCTTTGCGCCCCTAAAATCTCAAAATCACTGAGCTGACTCTACCACTGCTCAATGACGGGACGTAGAGAGGTAGAGAGACGTAGAAAACCGAGTCCGAACTGCTAAAGTCCCCCCCCAAAGTCCGCAGAGAAGTAGAGGGTTCCGTTGCCGTCCTCATCCTCTCCCTTGAGCCGCGACGTCCCTTCCCACACCACCGGTACATGCTTCACGTTGAGAGACTTCATCGTAACGGCAGCCGGTACAGGGATAACGTGCCTGCCCATGAGACGACAGGCTGCGGCACTCGCCCAACGGAAGATGCTCTTTCAGGATGGCGTCAACGTGAAAAATGCAGGCGGTGAAGAAAGACGCAGATTTGCCGGCTGGCTAGTGTGCTCCTTGAATGTCACTACCACCCTGGCGGCTTTTTCGCCAGATCATGGAAGTTCGATGCCTCTATCCATGACTTGTGGGCGACCATGGTCCCAGCCACAGGGAAGACATAGTCGAGTGGGTGCCGGAGGTATGCTATTGAGTTTGTATTGTTAAAAGGGGTCCGCCTGTGCTAGGGGAGTGTAGAGGAGAAGAGGAAGATGGCCCACAGAACAGACGCGTCGGTTTTCTTGTCTCCATCCTACAAAGGATTCGACATACAGCGCCATGGAAAACGGCCGATACTCCAGGTAGCAATTGATGTCCTCAAAGTTTTCGTTGCACGCTGGGTTGGTGGTCATCGCAGGGTGTCACTCTACGACCACAGCGCACTGTTCTGTGCGACTTCTGGGAAGGACGCATTCATGGAACCAGCCGGAGACGATGACTGGCAAGAAAACAGCCAAGCATTGTGGCATGTCGGTTAATCCTGCTCATAGGGGTTTCTGGGTCAACTTCTTGATAATCATTTTGTCGACCCGCCGATGCGGCTGTCCACGGTGGTCAACAGGAGAACGAGTCCGGTATCGAAAGGTCAAAGTTCCGACTGCAAAGCAATTTTCAACGCCGACGGGAGCAGACCGGATAGGACCTGGAGGACCCAGGTACGGTAAGGCGAGGAGCCGCTCGCGCCTTCGAGCGGAGGAGCACCTGTTCGACCAGGCTGTTATGCGAGGGAATTATCAAGCGGGGGTGTGGTCGATCGCCGGAAGACAAGGCTCCGCCCAAGACGATTGCCCTGCATGTGAGAAACGCGGAGTACAAGCCCAATGTACGCGTAACTGTCTAGACGGATGGAGACCGCGTCCGTAACGCAAGCTGAGATCGTCACTGAGAAGCGACGGGACAGCCAAGCGGTTTCTTGATCTTGAGTAGGATCTGCCACATCCAGTCCTTGCCTCATGGTTCAGCTTGATCTGGCAGCATCTGCCAAGCCGCGTCTGGATCTACACACTCAGTCCGCGTTCCCAATAGCACTTCGGGAAGTCCTCGATGGGCGGCCGCGCCTCCAGACTCCATTACCACCATGGTTCCTTGACCATAATACTTCTGGACCTTGTGAAAAGACTCCCGCAACAGATGTGCTTTTTCCCCTTGTATTTCGGCCCGAGGATTATCAGGAGAAAAGACGACGATGCTTCAGAATCGGTCCGCTGATTCTTAAATGCAATGCTTGATCTCGTCCTAAACCCGGGTAGCTTCTTTCGCGACACAAAGAGCCGCCTGTGTACGATGCGCGTCATCGCAATCAGCAGCATTCTCTGCGTTCTTACCCGGCGATAGACGTTCCAGACTCACTCCTTTCCAGACGCTTTCGATGTCGATAACGGAATTGCCAGTATCTCCTCCTCCGACCTCTCTCGGTGTCTTATCATTCCCGCCTTCTTCTTGGCAACAGCCAACTCTACATGGCCTTACTTGATAGCCATCTCGACAGGCGCGGGTGATCACATATTTTAATGAGAGCCTTAGAAAGATATCCGTATGAGTCGACATTAAATAGCTTAACATTAAATTACTTAACACTGAATTACTCAAAAAAGATGGGGGACTGGCCGAGGATTTTCGCATGTGTCTTCTCGCGCAGGACAACATGGCATTTGTTGGCATTTGAGGTGACGGCTCTACTGGGTCAAACACGTGTTAGCGTACAGCGCTGAGAACATACTTTTTATCTAGATAAGCAGGCAAAGTACGTTAAGATTGCGGACTCGGACTCGACCTCGAGGACATCACTCGGGCATCTGCGCTGGGGCTGCATCACGTTACGTACCATGTCGATCCCGCCTTGCTTGATCAAAGACAGCTAGCTCGTCCCAGGGCCACTCGTTGCGCGAGGTGATGGCAATTCAGAAGCAGAACGGAGGACGTTGTCGATCCCCTTGGAGCCGATGCTACTCGTGCATTCATGCATTTACGGTGTATGTATGCCGCCTCGCTCCTGGCTGCTTCGCCCACAGCAGCTTCGAGATTGTCCATGCCGTCCCGCAGCTGGTCCCAGCAGCCGTCGAGGGCACACCGCGTCCCTTTATTCGTCGCCGCCGAGTGAATCCGTGTCTTCAGTGTGCCTGCGAATGCGGCCCAAGTGCTGCTGGGGTGACGTAGATGAGGGGCAGCGAGTTCGGTAGATGGGATTAGTCGTGTAGATCTCGCCTGTCCCGCTGCTTTTGGATTCGATCGTCCCGCGTGTCACAGCTTGGGGACAGGGTCATGGCCGGTGGCGCGACGACAATGGATTGGAAGTTGAGGGGATGTTGCGTTTGTGAGTAGACCTCCCATTGTCAGCCCGGTCACGCTGGCCAGAGCAGTGACGTACCCGGGGAAAACGAGATGAGGTAAGAGATCCAATCTCAGGTACATAGAGTAATGTTGGTTTGTCGTCAGGTGGCGGTTTTGCTGTATACAGCGGTTTGGGCAAAAGGCGCCTTTGTTTGGGTTGCTCAGTTGATGATGTCCAAGTTGCTATTCGGAGTGGGCTCCGAAGGCCCTGGAGCCTTCCGAACGGCGACTTCTGGTTGGCCCGTTAAGCGAGCCAATTGACGGCTCCGGCTAAT
The DNA here is from genome assembly GCA_025962755.1 of Colletotrichum tropicicola. Taxonomy (NCBI): domain Eukaryota; kingdom Fungi; phylum Ascomycota; class Sordariomycetes; order Glomerellales; family Glomerellaceae; genus Colletotrichum; species Colletotrichum tropicicola. The sequence continues at coordinate 77,299 of JAOWMA010000168.1, read as the reverse complement.
CCGTTTCCGAGGAGGTACCTTGAGGTAACGCTCCTCCAGTCGGGCTGCCTTCACACGCCATACCTTAGCCATCGGGACCAACGGCGCCCGCATTTTCTACACCAGGCCAGGGCCTTGAAAAGACAAGGACGCTCTCCGTATCCAACAGTGCCTGGATAAGACAAGACCGCGGCAATACTTCGCGCCCTGCCAAGGTCTTCTTCCTTGCCACCGCCGCAAGCAATGCGCCAATTCCATTTTGCAAGACTGGACATTAGGGCGTCAACAACATGCCGCCAGTATCGATGCGTGCCATTTCTCCGGAAAATGTATGATACGACGTACGGCTTCGCCCTCGGCGACAGGGACTGGGTTGGGGCCCTGCAGGTTGATGCTTTTGGGGAAACAAGGCGAGCGCACCATGGATAGTTTTTGATGATGAATTTGGCAGTTCGTCCTCCAGACTTCATTGAATCGGTGTATGTATGCATAGCCATTGACAAATGTCTTTTAGAGACTCAACTACAATAGCTCAAAGCCACAGGCTGGAGCTCACAATTTTCGTCGCGTCCAGGTTCACGCACTTACACTGCTTCATTCATCGATCCAAATCAGACGCCGCAGTAATCCCCCAGACCGAGCGTACAGTACATTGGTCCTGAAGTTGTGCAAATGCCTCCTGATGAACTCTTTTAGAGTTGATCCAGACTCAAGAGTCACAAGTAAAAGCTGAATTGGGGGGCATACCAAAGCAGTTCACGCGATCAATCAGTGGCTGCCCTGCAGTTTCGGAAATCGAGGCACTGCAAATCACTCGATGCGATGCGCAAAGTTATGAGATTGTTCAGTAAAGGGTGCAATGCCGGCAGGGGCTTGAGAGGGGAATGCAGTTGTTTCAATACCCGATGCTCCAAGGGTGGTTACAAGTTATCTTAGAAGAAAAGAAATTCTCCCAGAACACAATGAACGCAGTGATTCTCTTTGTTCAAGGTAGCAACACCCTGGCGCTAAATAATTCATACCTTGTCACCGAGATATACACAAAGATACGCCATTTGCACAATGACCCTTTTGATTCCGCATAACAGTCCCAAAGTTGATAACAGTACCCTTGTGCAAAGTGTCTAGTGATTTCATTTGTAATGAGATACTACCGTCTGCGTCTTGAAGATCAAAACTACCTAATAACGGTTGATGGATGGCGAACGGCTGACGTGCAAGCCACCAAACTATTCCTTAACGGAAACGCCGCATTCTTCCTGCCACCGTAGGAAGCACTTTGTTTCCAGGAAAGATAAGAGTCGTTGTCATTCTGACCGCCATGTTGTTACTAGAATCTCTGATGCTGGGCAACTGGGCCGGAGACAGAGATTGGCAAGGATGCAAGAATGTGCACAGCGAATGTATCCACAGAAATTGTTTAACACGAAGCTAGGAAAAACAGCTTGCGATGCGGCACAATCTTGTTTCAACAACAGTAAAGAATTTCCTCATCGAGTCTTATAAAGTCTTAGAAGCATGGGAAAAGAGGTTCATTATCCGAGGCAATCGGATGCCCACAGCCAAAAATGCCAAAAAGTCGAAAGCTGCATGTGTCGCCCTTGAAGAATCATACCAACTGCTTTACATCACTATTCCTCATTCTCATATTCACCGTCGTCCTCGTCATCTTCATCATTCTCGCTCTTGTGCTCACCATCCTTGGGCTCCTCCTCGATCACTTCTTCCAGATGATCTTCTTCCCTATCTTCCTCGTCGTTCTCATCGTCAGTATCACCGAAGCCCGGGACATTGTGCTGTTCCTTCTTCTCAGCGGCGGTAACAAACCACATCGCGCTCGAACGCAGAAGACCCAGAGCACCACGGAGGACGGGATCAGGGATCTTGGGCCCGTCCCGTCCACCAATGGCCAAAAGCTGGCGACAAACCTCGACAGACTCAGCGGTGTCGTCCTCACCGTCCGCCTCTTCAGCAACATGGGAGAAGAGCGACGACTGGTCGTCAAAGACGTTCCCAAAAGGAGGGGCGCTCTCAGAGGCCGGAGTTCTCACGGCGGAGGACATCGTGAAATCTGCGATCGAGGGGTTCTTGCCGCGAGCACGCTCGAAGGGGCTACCTCCGCACAGCTTTCGGCGCTTGGCGGGCGGGGCACTTGGGCTGGCGGCGCTCATGTCGTCGATGGCTCGCTTTTTGGCTGCTCTTGGGAGCAACTCGCGTTGAGGAACGGGCTGGGTAGCGCCCTTGGTGGGCTTGTCTTTTGAACGGCTTGGGCCGGGTGCCGGAGCGACGGAGCTTGCGCGGGAAGGGGCGGCGGAGCCAGATCGAGAGGCAATGCCGGGCTGAAGCTCTGTCAAGTGATCAGCTTTTGGGACAGAAAGGTTATAGGAGAAGGCATGGCCCTTGAACATATCAGTGCTTTCAACACTATCTAGTGAAATAAAAGATATCCTGAATCAATGGTTAATGATAGCCTAGAAATGAGAGCTGTGTTCCAGTCTGCGAATGAAAGCTTGGTGGTAGCGGAGGAAAACGTACTGTTCAAAGCGTTGGTCAACTCCCGAACGGTCGGCACGGGGAGCTCGTCCGGGTTAAGGTCAGGACGGGCCAGGGTCTCAGCCCAGAGGCCACGGACAATATGATGGCGGGAGATTGGCGGATGAGCCTTGCGGGCCTTGGAGATCTTGGGCAGCGCGTGGGTGGAATTGGCAATCTCCGTGCCAAAGTCCAGGAACATGTCAAGAAAACTGCATCCAAGGTCTTTGGCGGCGGCCTTGAGTCGGATCAGGTTGGTCTTCTTGTCCTTATCGCGGATGGCCATGACGGCGGCGTTGAAGACGGGGTGCAGGGTGGCCTGCAGCCGGGGTTCGGGAATTCTGCTCCGGAACCATGCCGGAAAGTTGCGGACATCGACTGCAGTGGAACGATCTGGGGACGAGGCATCGGCGGTCTTGGCGGCGTGAATGGCCCAGGCGGACTTCCAGAATGCGCTCTGGAGCTGGGGGTACAGTGACGAAATTTCGGCGCCGGGACCGTCGTTGAGATGGTGGTTGAGAGCTCTGTCGAGGTCGGCGAGGATGCGGCTCACGATGGGATCGCGCTGGGGGAGCATGGACGGCGGGGCCGCCAGTACTTCCTGATGGCTAACAGACTGTTCGTCATCGTCCGCAGAAGAGTTATCATCAGTGACGGCCGGCTGGGCTTCGGAAGCGTGGGATGCGGGTGAGTTAGGTGCGGACACGAAAGAACTGCTCTCCGGAGAGGACGAAACGGGGAGCGACATGGCGTCGAGATTGGCTTGAACTAAAGAGAAGTAGCACAAGGCAACAGAAGCAAATTGGGATCGAGCGGATCAAGGCAGAGCGGGAGAATGTTTGAATGTGTGTCCTGCGCGATAGTACACAAATCGGAAGAGCATGGGGGGAGGTCAGTGGCATTAATATCTCATTCAGAAATGTGAATGAGGGCTCAATGCGCCTGCTCGACCTGCTCCAAAGTTGAGTAACGGGAGGGAAGAACCGCTGGGCGCTCAGCCCGGCAAGAATGCTCTTGCTTGAGGTCGCCTCAAATGCACCTAACCCTCTTGCCTTGCCTCAATATCGAATGAGCCCGCAACGTCCGCTCTGTCGCTAATACGATGCCCCGGACAGCGCTGTCTCGGCCGGGTGGTTCTTTCTACTCTTTCTTACCCACCTGACGCTGGCCTCCCTCCGTTCCATCAACGTTCGCAATGAGGGCATCGGCAGCTCGAACAACACAGTCAAGAATCATGGATTTCTCGTTGGGCCGTTGCGAGGTTGGCATATCGATGCTTGGACTCGGGATGTTGCGAATCGGGGCGGCTACACGGCTTATCTCTCGCGCGAGCATCGTGATGTAGTCGGTCGAATACTGGATTGACTGTGTCGGCCTAACGTAGACTTTTGCTGCGTGGGTGTTGGTGAGAAATTGACTGACCAGTGACATCGAGTTGGCCGTACTCACCATTCTGATCTGGGGTCGGGGTTGACATGATGACAAGGGCAAACCAGTACTCGGTAATGGATTTATTTGCGTTTTCCCGGCGAAGGCGCTGGTCTGAAAATGTCGACGACTTTGCAGCTTGTCGCGTGGGTGGGAGGTGAAAGCTTGCCAAAGGTCGGAAGGATGCAGCGGAAGCGGTTTGCGATGTTTTTCGAGAGAAGGGGGCAGGGTCCAAAGAGACGCAGGTGCAAGCCAATTGCCTGAGGTCCTGGAAGGACGTACCGTTGGTGAGGTACCTACCCACATGGGTAAGGTATCTAAGGTTAGGTAGGTAGGTACCCAAGGCAGGACCATCCAGGATGACGAATTCGGGACGTACCTACATGCGAACTGAGGTCAGGTGCTTCCCGTCATGGATGCGTTGGGCAAGCTGGGGACATCAATGAAGGAACACAAGGCAGATTCGGCTCGCTCCTACCTGCCTGACTTGCCGGTAAAACTTCCCGTCCCATTTGGAACCGGGCAGGTGCGACGTACCGGCAATTGCCGAGAAACCGAGTTTCCCATCCTGGGCAGCCGTCACGGCGGGCAGCTGTGCAGTTTGCCATTACCTGCCTGGTGCCAGGATTAGGCCAGCCGACTGCTTCAATCTCCCGTATGAAGCCCGAGAAAGAAGGGCCAGGGGGTGGCGTGAGCATCGAGACAGGCACGAACAACATGTTGTGGACCCGCCCCAGCCGATGCAGACACTCCCCCGATATTGTGCCCGGAGAGACTTTCAGTAAGCCCAAAAATAGTTCCCAGTGCCTCCGAATAGGTGCTGACGTCCATTCCGAGATGTATGAAAACAGTGGAAGGGCTGAGGCTGAGGTGGAAGGCCTGTCAGACCCTGTCGAATCTCACGAGGGCCTTCCAACCGTGTCGCAGCATCTCCTGATAACCGGGACGGAACGAAACCTCAAGTACGTTGTTGGTTTTATCGCCAAACTTTCGAGAAGCACAAAGTTAAGCCAACACTGTAAGCGATCTGACTGCGCTTCTGGAATTTTGGTGGCATCTTGCAAGCGATGGATGAAGCCTATACCTGCGGCTTTTGAAACCAATATGCTCGCTTAAAAAGACTCAGCACGGCGTCTTGGCCGGTGGCACGCCACCAACAGAGCATGACACAACAGGCCTTGCTTGTTGCTCTTTTCAGTTGCGAGAGAACTCATGGTTGGCTGGTGCGAAGTAGAGCGCCATGGCAGTTTGCACTGCAGATGAGTTGCTGACATAAGTAAGTTGCGATCTGCGATGTTGACACTCTGTGTGTTAGCGGTCAAGCTGATGATACCGATATCTACATCCTTTCATTGTTCTTTTTTAATTTGAGTTGGGCATTCTTTTGTAGAAAATATCGCGGCCTAGTGATCCAAAGAACAACTCATTGGAGGGGCTGTCAGAGTACATACCTGCATGTTTCCAACAGGGCTGGCGATTTTGAGGCATGGAAGAGAGCTCTGGTGAGTGACAGGGAGAAACTCTGCAAGGATGTTTCAAGGCACCGTGAGAGACAAATTACCGACATAATTGCCACCCTCCCTGCCTGGATCTCGTGGGCTTTGATGCGCCCAGCCCGTCGCTCGAATCGGCGATGGCTATCCACGCATCCGGACGCGTTCACGTCTACTTAAACTTCTGCTTACAGAGATGCACATTGCAAACCAGGCCCCTGGCTTCAACCTAGAGCAATGGAGGCTCGTTGACGGGCTCAGTCCGGTGGTCCCTTGGGGCGAACCAGGTGTGGCAAGGTACGTACCTTGCAGGATGTGTGCCCACTAATGTCCAAAAATTCGATGTTTTTTCCCTGTACAGTGTATTATTATTACATCAAATTTTCTGCAAGCGCAGCAGCCAAGTGCCACCTGCGCCTTGACACCTGAACGCCAGGTGCCACAAGTCGCCAACGGTCAGGCCAAGGGACCATCAACAAGGCCGCCTTTGGAGGAGAGCATCTTCAGGCTGCGGAGTCCAATCAGGGTGTGAAAATAACAAAGAATGAATGGCAACGCTTCGAGAGAAGACACCCAGAAGAGGTCAGTGATCAACTTGGACTTTGTAGTCAGCTCAAGGCCAAAGTCAAGATCCCGAGGCCGGTGCTGTTCTCGTCATCGATCGAGGCGAGGCTTTGTGAGAGCTTGGCAGTGGCATTGCACAACATTTTGTTGCTGTTGCTCCCGCTGCTGTTTCCTGTGCATTATGGCCAGTAATATCTCTCGTACAACTTGTGTCAGGAACATCGGATTGGCCGGTTGGATTGTCTGGACAATGGTATTGTGGGTCTGGACTTCCATCGACCAGCGGGCCCACTTCTGCTCCGTTCCTCGACGGCCGTGTGCGATCTGACGAATCTGGTATTCTCGGCAAATTACCTTGCACTGGCAGAGGTGGTTCCTGGCTGGCGGGAATGCCAGTCCTTCAGTAACGAGGCACATGTCTAGGGGGACTTCAAAGTCTGCAACCTACGGAAGAAGGATGTCTCCATCCACCATCTCCGCGAACGCCAGGTAAAGGACTTGGATCATCTCTTCACGCGCTACGATGTGAGCTGCTACTTGAGGGACCACGATCACGGCTGATTGGGCGTCTCCGGACGAGGAGTTTCTGTCAATGCGAGTGACCCTCCACAGATCATCAGCCTCAGCCTGGAGACCGTCCGCCGGCCCGGAGAGAGCAAAAATGCCGAAAACAAGCGGGCTCTGTGAGAGCCACCGTTGCTGACATGGCCAAAACACCAAGGCATCATTCTCACTAAGCCTGAATGAAGCAGAATCAGCTACCCAGAGAAAGAAGTTCCAAAGTTACTTCCAGAAGATCTGATACTAAGATCTCCGCGCTCGGCATCCCGCCAGTTGAGAGCTTGGCGCGTTCCTGCCATTTGATTTTTTGAATGCGACCGCAACTGCCCCTAGCGAGGCTCTGCTCCTGCCACGACATGCCCGCCCGCTTGTTGCATATCCCGCTTCCACTCCGTGACTGCTATGAATTTCTGATGTCCAAGTGTCTCGTCTTCCTTTTCCCCCTCACAACTCTGGACGAAGGAACACGAAAAACGGACTGATCCAACTCGAACGATCGTGGCCATCAAGAAACACCCACAACTCTCCCAGTTCTACTTCGATTTTACCCGTTCAAAGCCAGACAAAAGTATTCTTCTCCCGTGGTTTTCTTTGCTTGTTCTGCTTCTTCTACCACGGATCTCGAATCCGCGACCTCAATCAGTCAAGTCCAACCCGGCATTCAAAATTCCAAACACTTCAAGATGGTTAGAACTGCATAATTTTGGCCTGCCCACCCGTCCAATAACGTCATTTAGGAGCAGGTCAACGCGATTAAGACTTTTTCAAGTCATCCACCGCTTCGCCGTAAAAGCTCGACTAGCTCCAATGAGGAAGTCCCACCAGCTTATTTCACCAATGATCACGATTCCGATGAAGACCCGGGGTACGACCCGTCCGACTCCCCGAGCAAGAGCAACAAAAAGAACAAGAGAAAGAGAAAGAGAAAAATCGACGCTTTTGAGCTGCCGGACTCGCCACCTCCGAATCCACTCATGATAAACATGTCGTCCAGGGAGAAGACCACATCCATCATAACAAGATCCCGAGGAAAGGTCACCCCCGAGCCCGAGTACACCGCTCCACTTCCCCCTCGCCGCCGCCGGAAGATCAAGCCCGCCGTGACTACGAGAAAGTCCTCACCGCCTTCACCTCTTGCCGAATCGACGCAGGCTTGGAGTGCCGCCAAGACTACACCCTCTTCCGACCAAGGGGTGTCTCGTCCAATCATCACGACTCGGAACCCCAGTACGCCTACTCTGCGCAAATCCACCAAGGTCTCCGTCAATACTTCCGGTCCCGGAGGAACACGCGCTACCCTACGCCATGCTCCCACGAGCCTCAGTGTTGGCAACATTGTTCTCTCACAGTCCGCATGCGGACAGGGTGTGATGAGGGATGGAATGTTGAGGACGGATACCCCCAATACACTTAGTCGGAAGACTGCGGCCCGCCCAACTGTCGCCGGCTCCGACGACGAGGACTTTCATTGGACTGATTTCAAGTGAAAAGGGTTCCCGGCAAAAGCATTTGTTTCTGGTCTGGGGAAATCGTTGCAATTGTGTCTTCCCGGGTAGGACAATAGTGAGATACTGTTCCGTGGAATGAAAAATACGTTCGAGATCGACGGTGCTGCAATGCGCAGTGAATGGCCTTCCAGGGACCAAGATACAGCTAGCTGTGAGTCGTTCCAAGGCATCATTTGGAGACGTGTATCCCTTGGGGTAGGATCTTGTGATCCTTTTGTCTTGGGAATGTTGACTGCTTTCGAATGAAGGATTTGGCATCGAGCAGGTCGCCGACATCCAGGTCGGAAAAGGCGTTGGAAGCTCTCGGAAAAGAGACCAATCCATATCCTTGAAAGGCTTGTTGCAGCTCCTACATGGATCCTGTTCTTGCGCCGAAGAATGCATCGTCGCTGCAATCATCATAAAAGACAGCGTTTCCGGATGAATCCCAAGAGAGATCCCACTACGTTCAGGGAGTTCGGCACTCGTTGGAGAACCATCAGTACTAAACCCCAGCCCTAACAATCCGAGCTTCTATCCGCCATTGCAAATCTTTCGTTGTTAGGTTATTAATTTCTCCAGTAGGTGTTGGCAGACGAAGTACCCCGCATAACCGCTTGAAGGACTAGACCAGACCATTGAGACCTGCTTTTGCCAGCGAGTCGCGGCCGGATTTCTCTGCGAGTACATCTGGCAACTGCCTGTTGATACTGGGACCTTTGAAAGCGAAGAAATCATCAAAGACTGAGTGATCAAACTTCGGGGCCCGCTGGAGGCACCCTGCAGATCCCAAGCGGTGGGAATGCAGCCATGCACTTTGTCAACGCTACACGCGCGCGCACCAACACGTCGCTCTCTCAGATCCCCCGGAATGCGAGATAGTGTAGGGAATGTGGCATAAAGCACATTCTATATGCCATCCCACCCTCGGGGAAACACTACTGGACGAGTTCGGGGGCAACAATGTCAACAAAGTCGAGCAAGAGGGGAGAATCCCCGCCTTTGACCTCTGCCACAACACGATGGCAGGAAGTCATTCCAAGAGGGACCAAGAAAGATTTCAACCGAGACGCCGGGTTGAAACTTGTGTTGAAGACGGCCTGATTCACCATTCCCGTTGGCGTCACTTGACAGATTGTGTGTCAAGTCATCTCCGCTCCAATGCGCTCCATAGGTCCCAGCGGCCCGACGCTTTGATCCAGACGCCGGAGCAACCTCCAAAAAACATGCTCACTAGTGCACAAATTAAAAAGACCAGGGCACGCGAAAGAGACTGCAGACACATTGATCAGGCATCTCCAGTGCCATGATGGTAAGCAATAAGCTGCTGCAGTTGCCAGACCCCCAGCCCAAAGCATCTCCCTTTCTGGCCCGCCAAGAGCATCTTTCCCCTCCAAAACCCATGCGCCTACGGATCGTAGGATATCGAACCTCGATACCTTTGGATGCGGGCGGATGTTCCGGCAGACGGATGCACAAAGCAGGGGGAATAGCATTTGTACTTTGCCGATGTCGGACTAGCACAACAAGATACTAGCAACCGCATATCTTTGCCGTAGTGGTATAACAAGACGCCCTCGTGGGCAATATACTACGGCGGATACGCTTATCATTCACCCAGGTAGGGTTTAGAGGTGTATGTGGGATTGTCAGTGATGCTGACGACGGACCTAGATGCGGGCTTTGCATTTCTTGTGAAGCAAAAGACATGACGGGACATGGCGACGGAATTTCTTCCAACTCAACGTATATCATTTTCAGTATGCTGGTGGAACTGATAACTTAACTACAAAGTCATCGTACCTCTCATGAGATTAATCGATCAGCTCCTGCAACTCTCTCCTTCAATGTGCGGCTTGCGAGACTGGCTCGTGGAAGCACCCCGGGGATTTGGTCATTCCCCTCCGATCCCAGCAGGGGACCGCCCAAGGGTCAGGGTGTCGTATGCAACGGGCTTAGCCTCGGTCTCTAATGGATTGAAGTAGACCATCACGGAAGAACACACGACCCTCGATATCGTCCTGGTGTGGACAAGGGTGCCAGGAGAAGCGTGACTGCTAGGGATCCGACAACGTCTGAACACAGAGACAACTTTTGAGGCCGTGGGTAGCAGAGAATGAACACCAGTCTCGTCTCTAGGGAGACATTGCCCGGACCTGATATGGGCTAGAAATTGCCGGCAGAAAGCAAGGAGTGATGCCTTTGTACAAAAGGGTTCCGTTTGTGAACACAAAGGGTGACGGGTTCGAGGTGTGGGGTGTAAGTATTGGGTCATGGTCTCCGGACTCTTTCGTGGGCGTTTTAGAGTAGATCGGGTTGGACGCACCCGTATTCTTCTGCCTCGTGCCGATCAAGGGCTGCTGCTCTGCGGTCTGAGTTGGTAACTTGTGTTCTTAACTGGTGGGCTAAGAACTCGCTGGAAATTCAGGTTGTGGAATAGTGCTTTCGGACTTGAACCAGATGCTTTGGGCGAACTCAAGTCGTCATGCTTCGAAGGGGGCTCGTTGTAGAGGCTGAGGACTGAACTCGAATGCGGCACTGGAGTATCCTTAAGTCAGCGAAATGTCGACGAGTAGGAGGGAGTCAGAACGAACTTAGATACTCTTATGTGCTCTGCTAACTGGGCGCTGCTTTTTTTGTTCGGGGAACAAGGAATGGCTCTGTCCGAGACGGTCCGAAATTGACTGTAGGAAAGTCGACACGACCGATTCATCAACTGACGGCCTGGAGAAACCGGGTTATGTGCTTTTGGTTGTGCAAAGGCTGCCAGAATTTAGTGGCCTCGCGCTGAACGTGGTGTCGAGGAGGGCATAAATGAAAATTTCGGCGTGAAGATGAGGGGGGATATTTAGCAACGAGGAGATTGTATAAGTGGTGTTAATTTTCGTTCGCGTTGCAGCAGCTTCGACCGGAGTGTTGGAGCTTGTGGCATCTCGCATGAGGTACGAGAAGCCCTGCTGTTGCGGGTGCGATCTTGCTATTCTAGGCAAGGAAGGTGCACGCGCGTCAAACAAGAGGAAGGCGAAACCACGGCAGGTACCTACTTTGAATTGATGTCCGTCCTGCCACCTGTTGTCACTAAACTTGCCGAACGTGCTAGGGAAATCCTCAATCCTCAAGTCAAGACCTCCTCCTTGGTGGCCCAAATACCTCGGTCGCCCGCAAAAAAGACGGACAACTCAGCATCAGGCCGGGCTTCCTACAACAGTGCCTTGCGTGAATCCGCTACTGACCACAACGTTCGGACTAGCGTCTTCTCGTGCAGACGTCTCTCAAGGGCATCATTTGCGACGATGCCCAGGGATCAGCACGCGACCGACCGCGCGTCATCGGGCTTTCCATGTCAGACCTCAGCAAGTCATCTTCTACGGGTAACCTTCCGTGATCCTAGAAGACTGTTTGGAGATGGTGTTCGCTAACCACGCCGTTGTTGCTGCCGTCTAGGTAAGATACCTGGTAGAGTCCAAAACGCCTCCCAAGTCATGCGACCGCCTCCTGCTCTCCTCCTCGTGCTGACCGACTGCCACTGCGCCTGGATGTAGACGAACATGTCGTCCCAGAAACACATGGCTCAGTCCAGCGCCTTCCGGCCGCCTCTGCCCGCTTGAAAGTGTTGATCCAAGTCGATCTTCTTGTACGTCATCAATCCCGTCCAGGGGGGTCATGCCCCGCCGTACCACGCCGGTCTGATCGGTGCGTGTTAAGCGGACAGGAACAAACCTCCGCCAACAACAGAGCCGCCGAGAGAATACCGCAATACCATCCTTCACGTCCAATATTCCACGCGTTGCGTCCACCCGCTACCCTGCCCGCCGCACCACCGCACACCAGCGTTGCACAGTCCGCTTTCTATGGATGCCTCCGACACGCACACCGACTATCGCCGCGTCGCCACGTAAGTCTTCCACACTGTTCATCCTTGGTTACATGCAAATCTGACCTGATATTCCGAGACTTTTCTACCTACCGTTTGCTCTGCCAGCTCTGGAACTGTCGGGGCCGCGGAGTTCTGCATTGCCCGGATACCAGCCTCGAAGCAGCGCCACAGTGAAGCATGTCGTCGACGGGAGCAAAAAGTGGCGCCTAGCAACTTCACACATCACCGATTGCCAGACTGACCAATCCAACCAAAAGATTGACATCGGTCGCGATAGAACCAGAGCGAATCATTGCCAAGCCCGGAGAAGACATGAAATCAAACTCCGCCGAGACATGGCTGCACCTCCGCCAGCTGTACAGCTTCTGCAGACGCCGCCTCCGCCACATACGTCCTACCGTCCCGAAGGTTTTGTTGTTGAGCCAGACCACCTGGTGTTCGAAGATCTCGAGGTCTTGAGGCGGCTTTAGACCAAGGTTCCATGCGAGGATGTCTTGAGGTAGGCTGGGCAGACTGGGCCATCGAAAATTCGCTGATGGCTTTCGGATCTGACTAAGCTTGTTCTTCGAGATGTGGCAGCGTGGTCACAGGCGCGAGACTGGCAATTGAGGAGACTGGTGAAGAGACACAAAGGACAGAGGTTGCAGAGAACAGGGAGATGGAAACGCGGCAGAGAGAGAGCCCAGACCTCGGCGTCGTCACCTGTCATGGGGACCCTGGTATTCTCAGAGCGGTATGACAGAGAATCACACAGCCCCGGGTAAGGTACGAAAGCGTCCGGCAGAGAGCAGCATTGAAAGATACATTTACGCCAAATTATCAACCTAGTGAAACATTGTTTGCGGGACATAGCCCTAGGAACAGGAATGACCCTCCCACTACACCGTGAAGGATCCGAGGGGGGCGGTGTTAACGAAAGGGTCAAACATCCCACCCCGATGGTCTGCATCGCAAAGGGAGCGAACTACCTTACAGGTCAACATAGTTGTCTTGGAACATGGAGATCTGCAACAACCTGAGCCATGAAGTCATTCCTTCCGTCCGCATGGTCGAACCGGTGTAAAAGCTGAGCTGCCTTTTTCTATCCTGAGTCGGCATTGGCCTCCTATTTCCCAGTGCGTAGATCAGGCTTTCCCGACCACCAAACACAAGGCATAGTACACACAGACCGGCTTTGCTCAAGGGCTCGGTGGCCCGTCCCAACAAGCGCCGGCGCCGCGGAAAAAGCCCACAGCAAACATCTCCAGGGTACCCGGGGATTGGACATTGCTCCTCAGACCACACCAAGGCCGGTTGAACGGATCTACTCTCAGAAGCACTTACATGCATGCCCAGGGGACACGGTTCCACTTTGAAGTAATAGATGTTTATACCCACAACAAAACTGGCGGTGAAAATGCGAAGACCCGCACAAAGCTCGAGTCGCTGGCGTCAGGATGGGCAGCACTCGAGTGGTGCACATGGAGGAAGGCGATGGATAAGACCTCATAGACTCGGGATGGGCTGGGGACAAGGGCGCCATTATGCCTGTTGCCTGTTCTGGGCTGAGCATCAAACTGATGGTATTTCGCTAGGCCGGTGCAGGATGCTCACATACCTCGATCGCGAGCGCGTTTGGCACTTTCTGGCCGACTACTTCCTCGAGGGCTTCGCCGCCCGCGGCATCAAGTGCAAGAGGTAGCGCGGAGTGGTCAGGTCTGCGGGTACACGGCTGGGTCTATGCATCCGAGAACGTCTACGTGGCGTGTTGGCTCACAGCAACCCGGCACCGAAGTCCAACGATACGGGTGAGGGCGCCGTCGTCACCGCCGATGGCGACGAGTTCCGGAGAGGCATGTCAAGTGATCGGTCGGAATGGAATGAGAAGGGCCGGAAGTTTGGAAGCCGCAAGGTGGCGGGTGAGCGAAGACGCGGTAGAAGATGCCGAAAGCCATCCAGTGCTTAGAGTAATCACTTGACGCTCTGTGGCTACTCGTTTCTTATCCAAAGGGTATTCTACATCATTGAGATCAATATTTCTGCCCCCGATGCAGACTATTGCTGCGGGGACTGCATACAACAAGCCCAAATACGTCCTTCTCTGGATCAGACCTTGGCCCTGCGTCTTGCTCAACCCCGGTCGTCAATCTTCCTGGCCGGGCGGCCACACAACAACACCGCCAACAGCAGAACAGAACCCCCAAATCAATCACTGCCTTGGCCCGTGGGCCTTCAACATTGGGATCTTGATAAAGCGCACATGATTAGCGAGGCGTGGGAGCAGTAGTCGTTTACCAGCACAACAGCCCGTCCAAGCAGCAAGCGACATAGAGACCGTCCGGCCATCGAGTTCGAAAAGCCCTGATTTTCGAGAACTGATGTTTCTGTGAAAGCCTGGAGCTTCAGCATTGTTACCATTGAGGGAGCGGCGGAGCACGGTCGGTGCTAACGACAGGAACCAGAGAGTCCTTGGCCTCGAGCCGTACATGGCAAGCCTTGGCCCAGATGCTGCTGCTGATCATCATCGGCCCGATGGAACGGCATATGTCCTGCATTCAAGAGATACCCACTAATTTCGACGGCGTAGGTTCGATGACGCGTTAATCAGCCGTGAAGAAGACAACTTCTCTTCAAGTTTAATCCTCTTTGTCCACATAGCCTCATCCAATACTAAAGAAGGAAGGTCCTTGTTCAATTGGCAGTGCCGCAGTAGAGGCTGGACTGTTAGACCAAGGGAATGAGAGGCGTTGAAACATGGGTAGCTGGGAGAAGATTGCTGGGGCTGGCGCTGTTCGCAGTAGTATTGCGCAGGTGGATGCTGGAAAGGATGATGCTGTTCTCGGTGCACATCGCACTGGCGCTGGCGAGTCTGCATACCAGCACTGCGTTCGACGGAAATAGCCATCTTCAGGGCCATCAGCCAGCGCCAGGATGATAGGCCTAGCAGAGGCCTTGATGAGACCCCATGACGACCCCAGGTGCGACGACCCAGCCGAGAAGCTGAGTGTCGACGTCAACCTGCTGCAATTTAACGACTGACGCGATGTTCAACGGAAGCTCTTTGCACCATAGCAATACTACACATCTTGATAAGAGCACGGAAAACGGCGCGCTGTCTGTTGTGCAGCGGCTCTGCTGGACCGACATGGATTCGCAAGCCGTTTGAATGTGATAAGTGAGGTGGTGATGTGCCAGTCGGTCTGATAACCCGAGCACAAGTTCTCAGGCGGCGGTCATGGACAGCAAAGAAGGATAAGGCGAAGGCGGAGTCGGAGGCTGTGGAAACGAGTATCTGCCACTATCTTCAGTACTGACATTAGCACCTGGGAAACAGACCTCCTGACGTGAGACAAGTTCCGATCCCAGTCGCCGATTGCACCCTGGGTGGAGGGTGGCTAACTCGCGCAGTAAGAAAGAATGCATTCCATCTAGGCAAATATGGTGCGTCCACCACCTGAGGCTTAGACGAGAAAGGTTAGGCACAGACAGGAGACTGGAAGGAAGACATAGAAAGTAGGGATATGTCCTGCAGTTACCTAGTAAGTTGCAGGTAAGGGGCTAGGAGAAATGACTTGAATCTGTTTGTGTCCGACGCGGCTCTCGTTGGACACACTCTTCCGGTCCGTATTTCCCCGCCGGTTCAGTGGTCGGGAGGTGCGAGTCGTCTATCCCATCATCTTGCGCAGAATCTAGAAATCGTGTCCCTCTATCAACTCGCTGTTCTTCTGGGCCCTAGATAACCTTGTTGCTGAGCTGAATCTGGAATCGCAGTGGGAGGCAGTTAGCGGAGGAAGCATTGGACCTCGAAATCGGGTGAAAGAGTGCACGGCGATGTACCTTTCCCCGGATGCTCTCAGAGAGATGCCACGGGCGCAGAGCCATGCTCTTGTCTATTATGTGACAGTTGTTCAGCGCATCGCGCACAGGACCTTGGCTTTCCATGCATTCTAGACCCAGAGGGCAACTGGGCAGTCGTCGAGCAGTATGCCCGCGAGGTAGCCCGAGTCTTTGCGATTGGATGGAGTATTGGAGGAGCGAGGTGACAGAAAAGGCTGTGGTCTCGAGTAGGAATTGGTTGTTGGTCTCGACTGCCACGAAGGATAAGGATGGAGCGCCTCGAGCTGCTGATCATGGAAGGAGAATATGACTGCAAGTCTCAATCAGTCGTCAATAATTAAGTCCGTCACCAGCGATGGAGCGCAGACGCCGTGGTGATTGTCATGATCGTGGTCGGGCGGGCTAGGATTGACGGGCTGCAGGGCCTTTGTCGCAGGGTAACCATCAGCGCTGGTCTTGACGAAGAAGACTGGCATCAGAAGGCCTGTTGCGCAGCCGGTACCGACAAGCGCATAACTTACCGTAGTGGCTACGATTGCATGTTCCATGTTGCTGTTCTTGCTGCGGGCGAACGCGGTGCCTGTGCAGTCCTAGAGGTGATGAGGATGGACTGACTGCGGTTGAGCAAGGGGGAAAATGGGAGGGATTGGTTGCTTGGGAAGTTGCCTCGTAAGCCGGGCGGTGCTAGGAACGAGGTCCTTTGTGTTCTCACGCTGTGGGACGGGTGCAGTTTCCCAGAATCCATGTGTTCACCAGGACAGAGTAGCACCGCGCCAAGCCCGAGTCTCAAAGTGTCAAATCGTTTTCCGCGGGACTCCATTGTTGCATAAAAACATGGATACTCTTGTGCTACCATTCCCGTCTCTTGTGCATCTCTCATATTGTTGTCTTCCTGACCCTTGGGCCCATGTGATACTGGCACAGGCCCTTTCCAACGCGGGAGTTCGTCCACACCGACTCAGTCCCCAATACCCACTCGGCAGATTTGCACTGTGAGGTTGATTTGTCGAGGATATCGGCTCCGTGGGTCTCGGGGAACTGCTTGTGTTGATAGCCGGTGTCCTCGAGATGGTCGCCTGTGAACTTGCCGTACCGTACGGCAGATGGAATCGAGGGTGTCAGCCTGGGGTCCTCAGCGAATCCAGCATAACCGATTTATGAAGAGCGAATGAGTAAGGCACCATGATGTGGGGGAGGATAGAAACTATGATGCAAGCACTCACAAAGTCGATGATCTGGAAACAAAGTATGGGGCGTTGAAGAAAGGGAATGGCCAAACGGAGGGATTTGACGGGAATGACGGTTGGGGATTGCCCGCCGGAGGGACGAGAGGTCTTGAGAAGACAAAATGGCCGAACAAGGCCGGTATTCTGCAGCTCTCTCTGTTCAAGATACCGCAACTGAGCGGTCTGGTGGTTGCACGACGAGACACAGAGTAATGAGCGGGTGCTTCGAAGAGACCAAAGATTGCCAGTGAGAACGGCTGCTGGTATAGGTGACGCTTTGCTCACACGTCGGGCTGCATTTGACTTAGGGCGGGCCCAAATCTGGCATCCATCCAGGTGTACTTTGTAGTTGACCGGCCCGTCCATCCTTGTAAAGCAACGCGATTAAGGATCGCGAGGCTCGCACGAATCGGAGAGTTCCGATCTTGAAGAACTCCAGGAACGCCGGAACGAAGGAGTGAGGCAAACCATCGTCGAATGATGGCCTGCACTGTTGTTAGTCAGGCTCAGCTATCTACATCTCAGCGGACCACTCACAGGGGACTTGTTCTAGAAACATCAGGGAAGCCGTTTGACTTGGTTTCCAAGGATGTGTGCGTGGGTAAATGAGGCCGAAACTAGTGGAGAAAGTAGTGGCGTTCGAATCTTGCAGAAGCATCGAGGGGTAGCGATGGATGTAATGCGCGTGGGTGTCCGACGAGTGTATCCTTTATCAAAACACCGACTAACTGCCTGACCTGGCGCAACGGGCTGACCCTCGCACCAGACCAAGCAATCAATCATGCCTCCCATTCTGGCCCCCTCGATGAAGGGTTCTCCGCAGCGTTGCTCTCTCGAAGTCGGCTTTGCTAAGCTGGCCTCGAAGCGGTCTCTTCAAGCCCGGCACATGCCAGCAATCCTTGGGGCCAAACTTCCTTCTCTGGCTCAGTGATGGAGGTTCTTCCCCTTGTGCACACGAAGCCCAGTACCGACCGTCCAAGGACACACAGCCCAGTCCGCTGTCGCCGCCGCGTCTGCCGATCATGTCTTCCACAATATCTTCAGGCTCTAAGGATTCAAATCATGGGCGTATGCTGTAGGGTGTCGGCGGAGTAGTCGATGCGGGCTGGGTAGAACCGGGTGTTTGTTCGGCTAAGATCGTGAGGTGACCTGTTTGCAAACAACAAGTTAGCTGGGTCATGAGGTCATTCTAGGGGGCCAAGGTGACATACTTCAACCCTGTCGCTGTGCTTAGCCAGATCTGCGGCGCGAGACAACTGCCGACGGACGAGGATAAGCAGACACTGGAGGTTGTTCGAGGCAAGGTGCCTTCAGGTTGAGCGCACAGCCGACAAGATCACCAACCGGGACCGCCTCCCACAGGAGTGGCTTGTACCCACCATTTGCCAGCAACATCTCCCCAGTGTTTCCGACATCTAGCGGTCGCGGCGTCGCCAGTGCCTTCGGAGGCTGTTGCCGTACAGGCGCGCTGGAAAATGGCTCGAGGTAGTGGTCGGTAGGCGCGTCGCGATACGCAGTTTTCGGCGTCTCTGGAAGCTGGGCCCATTTGAGAGTCAGATAATGTTGGAGGATCCATCGGCCAAGGGTCTGACGGTCTGAGGATTCTTTGGCCGCGGCGGAGCGAGGGCCAGGATTGGATGGTGGTGGAAGTGGCAGCCGGGACTTTGAGGCTCTGTTGACTGATCGGCAGCCCCAGCTCAGCTCCAGCGTTGGCTTGGTGCATTCTTTTTTTCTTTTCAGCCCAAGTACCTGACAAATATTGCAGGTCATTCCTGCTGCCGCTCCTGTACTCTCAGCCTTGGCTGTAACCGACCCCTCCAGATCGGCTGTACGCATGGCGGCTCTAGCCCCCAAGAGTTGGCGTCATGGGGTAGAGGAGCCCGAAACGATGCCTCGCGGGCGGCGGATGATTCTAGAATCGGGCAGGGGCCGCAGGGCAGGATACTTCTGGGCGGGGGACATCGGACCCTAGGTACGTACCTTATCTTCCTTCTAGGTTGCTTCCAGTTTGCCATTACACGACCCAGCTCGTGCCTTCCCCAGAATCTTCCCGCCCCCAGGTCACTCCTTCCCTCCAAGGCTGTTCCTGCCCCAAGCTCAGCCAGAGACAAGAGAAATACCGAGTCGATCCTTCTTTCTGCCTGAGGCGCTCGACGGTGCCATCCCGGGCTGGAATTCAACACCGCCAACTTGCCCTGACAAACCCGGAAAAGCATTACCACGACGACGTCGTCTACGTACACCGGATCAAAACAACCCACGTCTCACACATCGACACAGTCCAGTCCTTTCAGAAGACCGCCTTGCTGGAATTCACGAACCGCGTCGCGTTTTCGCCATCACCAGCGTCGGCCTCAGCTTCGTTACGTTCCGCCGCAGTCGCCACAGCTAACAGCCTAGTCAAACCAACGCGAAGCGACGGGACGCAACGAGTCGAGTCGAGTCGAGTCGAGTCGAGTCAAGTCGATTCAAGTCGAGTCAAGTCGAGTCAAGTCGAGTCAAGTCAGATCGGCCACCACACAGCGTCAGAGGTGGTTCTCTCGGTTATCGACCGAAATCCGTCATATCCTCCGGCAATGAACCAAGAGAAGCACCCCGGCTTGCACCTCAGAAGGCGCATACTCGTCCACACCCACACGAGGCACGAGGCCCTCTCACTCAGCAACCGCCTCGACCTCTCAGAGGACTTGCCCAACTAATCAGAAGCTGGAGTGGGAGGAGGCCTCGTTTGCCACGGCAGGCAGCAGCACCTAGCCTGATTTCACCCAGCGTTCCGAGGTTGCCATGTTCGCCCAGTTCGACAGACGGACCCAGGAAGCCTTCCTTGTGGCCAAGGCCTAGCAAATTGCCGCTCTCGTTCCTGCCTGGCGCCCGTCGCTCGTCAAAAGTCTCAACTTGATGCAATGCGAGATGGCATTCTGGATACCATGGTCAGTTCAACCGAGAACTTAGATCTCCGATGATCACACGCCTGGTTTGTTGAAACCCTCATCTCCCATTAGTTTGTTGCTCGTCCAAGGTCGATTCCCTCTCATCTCAGCCCCAATTCGCTCCGTTCCTCTAAACGACCATCATTCTCACCTCCAGAAGCATCAATCAAGACAGAATGCCTTGCCGCTGGTTGCCACGCTGACCTCACGTTATGGCAGCGTCTGGCCCGCGATAACTCCCAATCAGCCGACAGCTCTATTGAAGTACACAATCATCGACCCTCTCGCTGGACAGATTGCCAGTTCCGCCGCAAGTTACGATAATGAACGTCTACCCAACTCCCACCCGGCATTACATCCACCGTCCAAGGCTATCTACAACTCGACGGTCGATGCCACATCGTTCTTCTTCAATGGCCAGTCGCTGCCGAAGAGCGCCACAAGCTCTCCATCGTCAGTCGCCTTGGTCAGGAGAGTTCTGGTTTCGCTCCGATGGGCCTGAAGAATTGCCTTCTATATGCCCATCCTCAAATCGACAAGCCGTTTCGGGAAGCCAATCGCAGCGGGTTTGCGAAGGTGTGTACGTGGACGACATTACCAAAGACAGCCGACCGCTCGAAGACCACCTGCGACATTTGCGTGCCGTCTCTACGGCCCTGAAAAATACGCACCTGGCGAAAAGCGGAGCCATGTCTCACCCTGGATGCCCGTCCATCATCCTGCTTGGCCACGAAGTTGACGCCCTTGGCTTGACCACCGCCGACGAAAAGCCACAAGCAATTCGAAACATTGCGTTCCGGGCTGACCTGGCCAAGCTCGGACACTACGTCGTGCTTACATCCTGGCTGAACAATCACGCAAAGGACTTCGCGATCATTGCAGCAACGCCACAAAAGCCGAGGATCACGCTGCTAAGGGTTGCACCATCACGCACGGAAGCACTGTCATTGGTCGCGACGAATCGGGCACCGAGACACGACAGAAAGACAGCATCCAGTTCATCGTATTGAACGCTCAATCAAGCCGGAGGAACCTGCCGGGCGATGGAGCTGGAACTGCTTGGCCTTGTATGCGTCGTCGCGAAGATTCACCACATGATCAACAGGCCGACTGCCGGCACAACCATGCTCACAGCTGCCCTTGGCCCGTCGAATCAAAGGACTCGGAAGACCAGCTGGGTAAACAAAGTCAACAAACGACTAATCCGCGCATTCCAATACCCATATCAATCCCATGTGAGTCCTTTTTCTTTGTCCCTTCTTCTGGGTTACCTAGACTAGTGACACATCTGCAGGAATAACAATACGGATGCCCCGATTGTACTTACGTCGCCGTCATCATTATGCAACTGCTGGAGTCGGTCCGTTTGGCCATCACGGCAGAGACAGCCCGACGTCCTAGCAGAGCGCCGCGACGGAGAGCATCATAACTAAGATATCTGGGATGAAGAGCACCGTGATGAACCGGACAGTCAGCCGCAAGCTTGCTGCCCATCGGCCCAAAGCCGAATACGGTATCGCTGCCCGGGACGCCAGTCGAGTCTACGACTCAAGCCTCACGTATGGCTTCCTCCCGCCGAGGACCGACCGACAACGCGAAAGATCGAGTTCAGAGATATCAAAGTTAGGAAGAGGTAGCATTCCTGGTCCGCTGTTGTGTGTCTTGGCACATGATGGAATGGGGAAGGGGTTGAACCCGCAACTGAGCCGACCCTGGGTTGCAGGTTGTGCCTGCAACGGCAGCCCATTTTTTCCCCGGCTTTCATTTCCAAGCTGAGTGAAATGAAGAGGAAATGATACAAGAGAGAGAGGCCGGCGCACACTGCCACGTCGCGTTGCTCTTTTACTAGACCGGACGAGACCGGACTGCAGAAAGCTGTTTATTCTGATGTCAGCCGCAGTTACACACTTAACCATGAAGCATCGACCAGGCCGCTATGTCAGCCGATGTCTCCGATGGCTGTCCGGGAGCGGTGGCCCTGGGGGTGTGTCGGTCTTCGTGGCCCCGATCGTGGTCGTTCTGGTTTTCTCTCTTTTCTGATTCTTTCATGTCATTGTTGATCAATTACTAGTCGCGAATAACAAGGAAGTTTATACTTTACCATTTTGCACCGCGAGAGAGGTCTTCGTCGTCGCCATTGAAGCAAACTTTGAGGCGCCATCGCCGTCTTACCTGGCAGGTCCTACTCATGGTGGCCGCTATCGTTATCCATGTCGCCTTGTGCCAAGAGCACAGCGCTCTGGGACTCCCGAAGGCATCCCGATTACCTAGACAGTGGCGTTCTAGGCGCGCTTTCATGACGTCCGTAAGGTCGCCTGGAACGGGGAGGGCGGTGGTGATACGGCCGGCGTCGCCGTTAGGGGCGACGCTGGCGTCCGTCTCGCGCAACAGAGGGGGACAGAGGAGAAGACCATAGCCCGTTGAATCAGAAGCAGGCCGGAGGGGGCGGAATACAGGCCTAGGCCGGTTGGGGGAATCAAAAGGAACAGAACAGGGTTTAGTGGCGGCGGCGGTAAGACGGTCTTGGGCGCTTGTTTTGGGGGAGGGAAAGGGGGCCAGGTTCGTCTGGTTGCTCAGCTATCTCTTGAACGGAGACAAGGAGCCAATTTCTGGCGTTTTCATGTGAGACACGACAGAAGAAGATCCAGGGTACTCGGGAGTAGAGACGTGAGGTTTGTAGCCGTTGTTGCCTCGGTGCTCGGGCCCACGCAACTTTTGGCCGGAGGCTCATTTTCTTTGCGAGTGACAAAAATCCAGACCAGTCAGCGCTATTATGACATTGTTCGGTACAATTCCCGCGGCAGTCATACAAAGACCAGCTGCTTCTTGGCACTAGACAAATATTGTCGAACGGGCGCATTTTGGCGGAGGGTCCTGAAAGCCACGGTGCAGTCGGAAAAGCTCTGGAACAATGTGACACATTCAACAATGGACTTGGATCTGTGCGCAACGTGATCGTGAACAAGGAGGAAAGGAAGGAGAAAGGCGATCAATGTCGCCGCCTAATCTTTAGCTTTGGGATGCTTTTGGATCTTGCAAGTTTGAAACTTTTCTCGAAAACACTGTGGAGGACCTGTTGGTGACGAGGAGTGGTGTGGCCGGAGACCTCACACACTTTGAGTGTCGAGGGCGTAGTAGCAACACTCTACTTCAAAGCGTGGAGGCTTCGTCGGAGAGAACCTTTTTACGTTACTTCCTGGAGGATGACAACCAGTTGATGCAGGTGTAGAATTCCGGTTGGTGTTGCTGAAGGGCCACAGCAAGGTCGAATGACGGCATACCGATTTTAATGGGTGAACGCCCGGATGGAAGAGTGTAGTCTCACAGAATTGAGATGAACTGTCTCAAATACGTTGATGTCAGTGTCTGTTCGCCACCTCGCCTAGGAACCACCTGGCCCAGTAGAAAGGATGGCTAATTAACACTCATAATCCTCCTGTTGCTTCACTACTGTCTAGAGTGTTCTAGGTGTCATCTACGATTTGTATCCTTCCCGTGTTTCTTCCATACGGCCTGCTACGCCGTCCTCGAGCACCTCCAGATCCAACACGACATTTCAAATGCGTTCCGCTGCCCTCTCTGTCTTCTCCATTTGGGTCAGGAACCGAGACACTACGGGACTGTCATTGGAGGTCGCTGGTCAGCACTGCTCCTGTACCTTGTCTTGTGCCTTTTAGAGCGATGAGACGCGCTCGTTCACAGCCTTGAGTGTCTTGTGGAACAGTCGAATGTTGTGTCCGACCTTCCTTGCCATCGGCGGCAGCCCCGTCGCGGCACCCTGGTGTTGTCGCATGAGGCGGGCGCGACGCTGCGAGCATCGCTTGACGGCTATCATACCGGTTCTTTCTTCCCCTGCATCTGCGGCATTTTCTGGTTCGACGGAGGCGTCGTTGCCGGGGTCTTCTTGGAGCTGATTTCAGGGCGCTTCGCCAAAGAACAGGGCCGTCCAGTCCGAGGTTTGGTTTCCAAGGCATGTCGCCACAACGTGACGTCAAAACCTGATGTTGACGTCGCGGGGAAAGAGAACGTATGTTAGAATGTGCATCGCGAAGCAGAAAGCGAGATGCCCGTAATCAGTTCCATTATTCTGCTCAGGCGTCGCGTGGTGCACAAAGTTAATCGTGCCGTGCTCAATCTCGGACAGACAACGCTCGATGAAGGCCCGACGTCAGGGTCGTCGGCTTCCGGAGAGACGCTTCGATGCCGGGAAGAGAATTGAAGCGATTGACGGCAACGTTCTCAGAAGTGCTCGATGCTGGCGACCGTCCAGTGGGCGGGCTGCGTGTCATCCAGGTGCATAGGCAGACGGGAAGGATGCAATCCGACTTGCGGGCTCCTACCGGGATGGGGAGGGATCTAGATATAAAATTAGCAGAGTGTCGTCGACGAAACACTAGTTTGGGTGTGCCATCTCACAAATGAACCGCAGGGCCGTGTGCAGCCACCGACTGGTGGCCATTTCGACGTCCTTCAAAACCATTGCGATCTCGTTCTCGACCAGGCTCAAGAGCGTCGCGGCCCTCAGGCAGTGACACTTGATGAATGAAGGCAGGCTGTACTGTGGAACCTTGTAAGAGCTCGATGCTGACTTCGGCTGGTGAACGTGCTGCGGGTTTGCACTGCATTCTTCAACTGCCCGTTTGAAGGGTGCGAGGGGGAGAGTGTGTGGGAATAGTTTTCCACTGCAAGAGAGGCTGGTAAGAGTTTGGGATTGCTCGGGGAAGGGTTGACGTGATATCCGACCTCTCTCTCATGCTCTGGTCATGACGTTGTGATGGGAGATTCGTCCGTTTGAATGGGAAACGTGATGTTCGTGATCGGGAATCAAAGCCGTGACGTCGCAGTAATCGAGACTGAACGGCGGCTGCCCGCCTTGGAGTTCTGGCCGGCCAGCAGAGTGCGGGCGACAGTACCTTTTTCAAGGGCATGTTTGACGGCGTCGTCGAGGGGTGAGATGAAGGCTGTAACGTATGAGCGAAAAGAAGATTGCGTTTGCATTGCATATATTTGGCCGGGAGGTGAGGGGTGGAGAGACGAGGGAGGGTAGGAGAAGGGTGTGGAATGGGAACCGGCGACGAGGGATGGGGCGGCAGGAGCTGGCCCACAGCAGTGGCAAGAACACCTTCCTGCCAGTCTTACCCTCTAGATGTGATTCCAGCCGTGGGCTAGATTTTGGGCGGCAGGAGCAAAGATGCACGCCCAGAGACATGTAAAGATTTGTGGGCAAGTACAAAGATGACCAGGCAGGCAGGTGTCCAGGCCTTGAAGCCGGCGGGGTGCTTGCCTTAAGGTGAAATCAAAAATCTTGGGAGGCGGGAGCAGCGGGAAAGTGGCAGGGCCGGAAGTTATGGCGGGCGGAAGGTGGCAGGACAGAATATGGAGGCAGACTCCGAGGCACCGGATTGGCCATGGATAGATGGGCCGTGGAGGCGCAGGCCACGTGGAGGTTCCAGCAGGGTCTCTTCTTCCATCATGGCCATCCGGAGTCGTCACACGCCCCGACAATGCTGTTTCAGTGCCGGGAAATGATTTTCGGGCAAAATGATTCTGGGCTAAGGCCGTCCACTAAGAACAGCTTGCAGGCGCCCGAACGATACCCGCCGAAAGACGTGTCGAAATGCACCGATGATCCCGACAGTCCCTTTCGAGCGCAAGACAGAAGACAGCGAGCGCGGTCAAATTAAGCTCAGCGACTCATCGGGTCTGCATAAGGTATTACCTACCGAATCCAGTCGTCTCCTGGGATGTGATTGGAGTCTTGGCTTAGACATGGGCCGCCGCCTGGGCAGAGTTTCTGCCACCCAACCGCGCTTCATGAGTCGGCGGCTCACGCTGACGGTCTCGATGGCCTCGACTGAGGAATTGGCGGCCCGGAGACGAACATGAAGGAGAGGGGGGCTGGAAGAATCAGTCGAACGCTCTGCTTACCTTAGCCTGCCTCTACTCAGGGCAGTGCTCCGTGAAGCCATCAGGTGGAGAGGCCTGACAGTACGTACCGCCCAAGCTCATCGCCCCATGGCGGGACCTGGGAGGTGGGGAAGTGACGCCGAAAGTGGGACTGTTGTGCGAGGCGGTGGTCGTTGCCTGAACTTTCCAGTTATTCACAAGTCCTATGGTACGCTGTATCGCTCAACCTTGGTGGTGATTTATAAAGGTGTTTAAGCAGGCAGTAAACTGCTAAGTTTTTGAGATACTTGGTGAGTCTTCGGCGACCGCTGCGGCGTCCCGAATATGGTCTAGTGCCTGAACTTTCCAGAGGCTGGTGCGGCCAATGAATGGGAGGCTGGCGTGGCTGGCGTGGCTGTCTTTTTTCAGTTGTTGCCTGGCCGCTGCACCCGCTGGATCTCACTTCATCCTCTTTCATCCACTGCTAACTCCAGTCGACCCGTGCACTTGGACCTACTGAAATACACGCACTCAACACTACAGTACCCGAGATGGACGTCTCACCCGTCCGTCGCGGGTCATCGTCTCTGGCCATGGCCGATCCGACCCCGTCGCTCCTCCATCTTGACTTCTACGTACTGCCGGCGGTTGGCGTCAGCCAGACGAGAGGCACCTTGGGTAGTGCAGCAGAGAGCTAAAGAAAATAAGCCGAACACTGCCGTAAAAGGCTCACCCCATATGCAACCATCCACACGTGCTTCAAACGCCCCGAGCGTGCGGTTCCGTTCCGCGCCAACCTGACTGGTCTCCCCGAAGCCCGTCTAAACGATCAAGGGAGCCATTTCCGAGCCCAGACGACGCCGAGATGTATGTTCTCGCCACAACCAGCCGACTGCATGCAGAAACTCAGAGAAACCTCGCAGAGTTCAAGGTGCAGTGTAGGTCGACCGGAGGC
This sequence comes from Colletotrichum tropicicola, assembly GCA_025962755.1. NCBI lineage: Eukaryota > Fungi > Ascomycota > Sordariomycetes > Glomerellales > Glomerellaceae > Colletotrichum > Colletotrichum tropicicola. Next base: position 50,565 of record JAOWMA010000168.1, on the reverse strand, counting down.
AGACGAGTGACGGCTAAGCCAATCCGAGGGCCGCCGGACTTACCGTTCCCGACGTTGCAGCAGTGGAACAGCGTGGCCGAGTCCCTGGCGAGGAGCCACCGCAAGTTACCTAGACAGGGCGAACACCAGCTCGGCCAACACGAACACGAACCATCAAGATATGGCGGGCCTACGAGAAACGGGACAATGGCCAGGGTTTGGTGTGACTTCAAGGGTACTGCCGCGTGTTCAATGGGCGCTTGCCCGGATTTGTGCAAGGGCGGAAATGTCCTGCTTGACGGACCGGGGCGGTCAGTGAATGGGTAATAGCCTTGGCGGGTGAATCTGCATGCCCTCACTTCGAGGCATGCTGCTTTTGTCTTCTCGGCCAAAAGGCGTCGCGATGGGAACCCACAGCCGAAGACGGGGAAAAGGCCCAAGGTGAAAGTCCGAGGAGGCAGCACAGCATGGCGAAAGCTGGTTGTTATGATTTCTGGACGCGATGCGAGAACAAGAACGAGTTGACTGAGACAGTTGGTCAACACCAGCTACAGCAAGTCGCATTAGGCGGATGTAATCATTTCGGCTGCGTCCCCGACGAGTTTGGTCGGCCAATCCAGCCGACCAGTTTGGCTGACGAATCCAGCCGACCAGTCTAGCTAACCAGTCCAGCTGACTTATCCGGCCGACCAAACCAGCCGACCAATCCAGCCGACCAATCCAGCCGACTAATCCAGCCGACCAATCCAGCCCACTAATCCAGCCGACCAATCCAGCTGACCAATCCAGCCCACCAATCCAGCCGACCAATCCAGTCGATCAGTTTGGCTGATGAATCTAGCTAGTCCAGCCAACCAGTCTAGCCAACCAGTCCAGCCGACCAATCCAGCCGACCAATCCAGCCGACCAATCCAGCCGACCAATCCAGCCGACCAATCCAGCCGACCAGTTTGGCCGACTGATCCAGCTGACTAATCTGGTTCTGAACAGCCACACCTCAGCACGCGTCTCGGCCCGCGACCCAATTCACCTCATTGCAGACCATATCACTGTTTGCAGACCTTATCAATCTTAGGCTCCTATGCAGCCCATGATTTCCATCTGCCGAATCCGACTTCCCTGCTTCCCCACGCTTCGTACCTCAGAAAGAGTCCCAAGTCTCCACCGCCACAACCGCGTCATTCCGCCTCAATAACATGTCCTGTCTGCCAAATACCGAAAGCTGGCTGCTGTAGGTCACGATGCCAAGATTCCAGGCAAGACCGTGCGTGCTGCCACAGCCCTAGACCCGCTTTCCGCACCTTGCTTCCTACAACAACACTCCGCCAATGTCAAGTCTACGGTCAAGCCCTCGTGATGTCAACACGCATCTCCGACAGCGAATCAACCCCCTCGGCTTCTTGACATCCTCTGATTTCATCGATCCCTTGGCACAATGGTTGTTCGGCTGAGTTCTGCCTCCACGGCCTCCAACCTGGCCCTAGCCTTGTTCCCCACCATCCAATATCGCCACTTCGCAGGCTCCGACTCCGACGTCCGCAGGCCAAATACAAACGCTTGATGCCACGTGGGTCGAATGCAACGGCGGGTTCAATCAATCCTGTGTCATTGTCGGGTCGTCACGGTTCATCTAACGTTATCTAACGTCACATGCAGAAACAGAAAATGGGGCTAGGTGTAAGCCCATCCTCCCCTGCCGCCTTGGAGCCGCATTCACGCCCCAGGCTGATTCCGCACGTCACTTCCACCGCCCAAGATCCCGCATTGTGCATCCAAAGAGGCACAGGCGTCATTTTCTCCGCCATAACTGCGCCCTGCTTGACGCATTATGGCAGTCTGCGAGGTGCAGTCGTCCCCCGGTTGCTCGCGCGCTCCAATACGAGAAGCGGAATAGCCCTCCCCACTTCCAAGGATCCTTTGCCGTACGTCCAGATGCCAGCATCGACACGATGACACACAGCTTAGGGCCATTCTGGAGCAGACCGCCTTTCTTCGAATCAAATCTTCGAAAATTCAAATGCCTCATCTCAAACAACATCGACCGGCAACGGGGGTTGCCGCAGCAGTTGCAACGGCTTGCAGGACGGTCAAGCCGACCGACTACATTGCCAGCTTGTTCTACGGTCATGAACCGCAGCCCCGCAGTCATTGCAATTGACTGCCCTGGTGGCACATAGCACGTCGGTTTCACATACCCACGGCTAGATCATCAGCTGCTAAATTCAAAGTTGGGTCGTTTTCAAGGACATTGGCTGCCTCCACGGAACATTCCACAACTCCGAGCGACTGCCCCGGCACAAACACCGTGAAGTCGGACATGGCCAGTGTCGCCCCAGTAAAGCCCCAGCGCCTTGTCCCTCGGGCCCGAAGTTTTCTCCTGTCAATCCTCGACCGCGTCCTCAAAGCTACCCAACCGCCTCGGCGTCCTTCGGCGACCCGGAAATTCTCAACTTGTGTCATTTGCAGAAGCTGGTTTGCTGCGCAATCCGACAACTCTATCACCAATTTCGCGGGTTGTGTTCCTTAACTTCATCCTCTGCAAGGTTCCCATGTCTCAGCACCTTGAAGACCAGCGGCGGGCCCGGGGGAATAGCGGCACGGTGCCTGGGAACGCTCCAGGCCTCAACATTTCGGGGCTAAAGCCGCGTTTCACTCACCGCCGTCCTTTGCCCGAGCTGGGTTCGCCTTCACATCCGAAAACTCATCAATTTTGGCGTTGCCCAGGTGCTGGAAAATGTTTGGTATGTTTCCCGTGGCTCCCGGCCGTATCCCCTGGCCCGCTATTCAAAATCTTTGACTGCTAACCCCAGCCCTTGACAGATTCAGACACTATTTCGGCCGAAACCCCAATACCACAGCGACCAAGGTAACGCCCGCAATGAAGGAAGGCGAAAGGTGACAACTCGGGCATGGGATAGAATCCGCCTTAGACAAAGGCATGGATTAGTTCTGTCCGTGTGAACGGTCTTCGTCGATCGCGAAACAAGACATCATGGAAGTTCTCGGGTTCAGCGCGACGTATCTTAATACGGCAGACAGATCAGGGCTTGGACGGGTCCCAGTCAAGCCCAGGATTGCAGGTCGTGCGTCACATTGACTCAGCAGGCCTGGACTGGTGCCGGAATGACCATGAGGCATGGACGTCGCAGTTTTCCGCCCTCAACTCGACTTCACCTCTCTCATAAGTGCATAGCCGGTGACGGTGTTCCACCCTCTCTCGCTGGAGTTGGCCGAAGATGCCCCACATCCAAGCCCTTGTCAGTTGGATTGACCCGCAAGCCTCGGGACGGCGCCAAGCAACTTCACCACGTCAACCGCTACTGTCTTCCTCACCCTTCTTGTGGACTTCAATCCAGCTATCTAGAAAGGTAAGTGACACCCCGTCGTCCGTCAACAGCCTGGAAGCACCCGAAGAACCCGAAGACACTCTTCACATCGGCTTACCATCTTACTTCCAGTCATAGTTCTCGCAAATCATCTCTCTACCGCCAAAGAGAGGCCTGTCCTAGACGGCAACCGCATACTACCCCGGCAAAGCCATGGCGCAGTCCTCATCACGATTAAGATCACAAACGAGCTAGGAAGTAGGGAAAGGAGGAGGCTGGCTCACGTTCACAGCTGCGACGGCCTCAGTGTAAACTTGTGGCCATGCAACCACGAAGCTCAGGTTTACGCTGCAGCGCAAGATAGCACCATGGCCAGGTTCAACTGCATAGATGGGCGGCAGCAGCGGGTGCGGCAGCGGGGCTTCCAGCAAGGGTACCATGCATACTCTTGGCGTTTCCTTGCCTTGTTTCCCGTGAAGGCGCCTTGGATCGCATCCTGTCTGTCCCTCGGCACTGCCTCCAGCAGTGTCATTTGGCATCACGAAGAGAGTATATCAACTTGCGTCGCTTGATGCCAACGTGAATGTCAACTTCCCGTTCCGGCCGAGGCTGTGTGCTTGCGCTACACCTTTCCTTGGCGAGAGCCCTGCTTGATGACGGCCACCAACATCGTCGCCACTGCCTTACCAACTGGCTCACAACAACATGCAGCCATTCTCGAGTCAAATTACGCCAGACATCATGTCAGCATGGAGAATGCGAGCACCGTCCGACCGTCCAGCTGTCGGAGCTTTTGAGCACCTCGCGGATCGCAAATGATAATGCTCCGCGGCATCTTGGCTCCCCCTCTTCCCGGCTGCCGGCTTTTAACAGTGACGACGTCTCCAACGATGCTCCTTCGCGTAGCCCCAGCCTCGTCGCCGCTCTCCAATTCTCTTTCTCACACGTACAAGGTCACCACAGCTCTGGCGCGCCACCGGCCTCTGCGCGTTATCGTCAACTGTGTCTCGGCAAATCGACACAAGAGTCACGTCCCCGCAGTTCGCCGCAAACATCCGCCGAAAATTCCGCCACTGTAGCGTATCTACGGCGTCGGCCTATCGTCCTATGCCGCATGCTCCTGTCAATACTCGAGGCAGCGCGCCCGTCTATGCGACAGCACAAAAGCCGCCATCGTCGTGGCCATGGCACCCTGTTCGTCGCACTGCTCGGCGCCAGCCGCCCCTAGTTTCCCGAGGCGGGTGTCGAGGCCGCCAGCGGCTAAAAAGCCGTCAGGCACACTGCGCACCTTCACTCACACGCGCCCCTGGGTCGAGAAGGGCCGTTTCGAATACTTGGTTGTCGCCCGCATTCCAGTGATGGCGGGGCTGTCGGCGTCTGGTGTCAAGCCTCTCTCAGACCTGCCGTCTTACGGGGTTCAATAAGTAGCCGACCAAGTTTTGCTGCTTACAACAACCAGCAAAGACATCGTTCTCTCTGCGAAGGTAATTGTCGCGGGAGACACCGTCAGCGTCTCATACGTCGTCGTACCGTGTCCCGACGCTGTCCTCACCTTCCATCATGTGCTGACTAACCTGTTCAAGACAGACAACACCGTGCCATGCCCGTTCCGACGCTGCAAGACATGTACCCAACCACCGAACACACCCTGCCACGCCCGAAGGAATTAGACGAAACCGCTGAAGTCCCCAAAGAGCCACGCCACACATGCGGCAAGGTTGTTACGCAACCTCTCCACGCTCGCGGTGAGCCGAAACAGTGCCGGAGACACGGGAGCGTTAGGCGCGAGAGGAAATGCCGGTGGTTGACGGCGCTTCACCACCCTGGATCCAAAAAGGACGTTGCGGATGCACGAGGGGCGGTGATTGATGGGGAATAGCAGTTTTCGTCCGTGGAGTATCATAATTGCGCTGCTTGGGCTCGTTTGCCAGTTTCCGTAATGACCCACGGGTGTTCGCAAATCTATGCAGGGGGGGGGGGGGGGTGGGGGGGGGACAGCGGTGTGAGGCGGTGGAAGCAGCTGCTGCTGCACCACAGATGGCGACAAATCACACCTCGCGACTCAGTGATGTGTGGTCTCGAAGCGAGAATGCTGGCGGTGGAAATGCAGATTGAAGCGTCAGTGTAAACATGGATTCTTGCAGGGACTCAAAGCCGTTGTCGGCTATGCAAAACAACCACGTCTGCGAGTCCTGTCCCAGCAATGCGACACGAAACGATCGAGAAACCTCATGGTTGCTCGGATGTTCCCACGCAAGACATGAAGGCAGCCCTTTGACACGTTTACAGAACAGAAGACCCGACTCAAAATGCTGTAAAAGAGGGAGGAAGCCATTTTCTAAGCACGATCTGCCTCGATATGCTATAGGCCCAAGGGCGAATTCCTATGAAGAACAACAAACTTTCTCGGGCCCCGAATTGAACCCCTCCCCCCATATTGTGCCGGCTTCTCAGTTCTTTGTTCCCGAAGCTAACAATGATGAACATCAGAGGCTGTCTGAGCCTTTGACCTTGCGGAGCGTCGGAGGGCGCGCGATTCATGACTTTGTCGTGACGCAGTGTCTTCGCCGGGCTCGGCCTGACTCTTCGTTGCGGCGTTTGGCTTGCGCAGTTGCTGTTTCTGCTGTCTCGCCTTGGCCCCTTTCCGAATAACGGGACCGCGATCCCGTTCGATGATACTCGAACGCACTGCTTCTCGCAACTGAACGACGAGGTCGGCGAAAGGGATTCGAATGGGTGCGCGGGGATCGTCGTGCTTGGAGATGCTGCATCTGGTCAGTTTTTGCGGGCAAACATCAACGGGGAGCATACGTCTTGCGGCGCTGGCGCCTCTTGATGCTGGATGTATCATCGCCAAAGTCGGAAGGGTAAAGGCAAAGATGCGCGCCCGGCTCCTCCAGGGGTGTCCAGTCCATGACACAGGCCACGCCGTCGCCTTGTCCGACCTAGAGGCAGGCGTAGCAGCGGTCCATGTTCTCCAGGATGGCCTCGTATGCTTTGGGCACCGTATAGACAATCTTGATGCCTATCGCGGCGCGCACGTAACCTCCAGAACCAATAATGTGCTCCTTCATCTTCTCCTCGACGCTGTCGCGGGCCTGAGAGTATGCCACCTCGAGAACCAAGCGGGGATGGCGGTCGTAGGCGCTCACGGTCCAGCCAAAATCGGGCTGGAGCTGACCCGGTTTGCCGTTCTTGCCTTGAATTCGGGCCCCCAAGTTGGTGTCTTCGAGATGTGGGAGCTTGTGCTCGGCGGCCGCGCGAACGAGGTGGTTTGTTTTCTGAATGAGGGCCTCGTGTGGGCCATCTTGGGGCATTGCAATTCGGACCCGGTCTTCGTCGGGGTAATACTCGAGTCGGAGCTTCGAGGATTCGATCCCATTCGAGTGGAGGGTGGTTTCGACAAGGTCAAGAGCCTCGGGATGGATCAGGCGAAAGGAGGAGTCTCTCGGGAGGAAGTCTGGAGAAGTGAGACCCGCGGTGAAGTGAAATGAAGTTTGAAGAATTTTCTCTAGGGTCTCGGCCACATCAGCTGACTGCAAGCTGGACTCGGGGACTCGGCCAGGGTGAAGGCTGCCGCCAGTGTCCCTTTCCAGGCCAGGTTCTTCATTGTGACTGTGACCGAGGTCAAAAGCGCGCGCATGGTTGTATGTGCCGCCGTCTTTGTTCACAGTGTCAGGTGTCAAAGGATCCTGAACATAACTGTTAGCTGGACTGCAGGCTTTGTGCACAGCTTTCACGGTCGGCGTCGGGACTGACAATAGCCGCCATTGCGCATGCCTTGGTTGGCTTGCGACTTGATAACCTAGCGAGGGGTGGTTTGTTTGGGCTGGATAGAGAACCGAGGTAAAAAAGGTAAAGACGGTTTGATGAGATATGTTTTGTTTTTGGATGGGCCGTGGGTGCAGGCAGTGCTCAATCAAAGTCGAGTTGGTCCTAGGTACCTTAAGGTAGGTACCTAGGTAATGGAAGTGAGAGCCTTTCAGTGGGGCTTTTGAGCAGGGGCGGCCCGGGCCGTACCTAAGGTACCGAGGTACCTTCCTTAGGGCAACGGGACCAGAGTGGAGCGTGTTGAAAAGCGACAGCTCATGGCGAACCAAGTTGGGTACGTACCGTCAAAACTCAGCACATTCGATTTCCGCCCAACACCCCGGTAAGGTATCAACACACATGAGATCCCCGACTGAACGATTTCTGCATTCTCCCAGGTCGAGTCCGACAGCCACCAAAGCCGCTGATGCCCAGTCAGCCACCGCAACATGCAGCTCACCTGGCACTTGACCGCCCCGGCACCAGCTGCTACAGATATCGGGGTAGGGTTCGGGGTCGAAGGTGTAGTGTCCTTGAACAGAACTTCTTGGCACCGAAGATGTGATGGGTTGAGATGCTGGAAGATTTAGGCGAGTGTTGGTGCCATTGTCGTCGTCTTCCTCCTTGACCCGGCCAACTGCCAAGAGGCGGGCAGACGTAAGAAGCTGCCTGAAACGTCTGTACTCCGTCCACTGGTCGGTGGAAGATTCTGGGCGGGAAGCAAATGCCTCGGAACTCTCCTTCCTCCTTGTCACCGTTCACCGCGCATTCTTCGCCGCGCGCCGACCGACCTGGAACTGTTCCTGGGCTTACCTCAGCGGCCTCTGGTATCTTGTCCAGGGTCGAACAGGCAAAGTAGAAACACGCCATCCTGCGAATGCGGCGAAGAACCGAATTTGTCCATGATCTTCGTCCATCCATAACGTTCCCGTGGCTATTATCACTTCTTTAGACGCCACCTTTACTATATACTTCCATGTTCACCGCGCGGCCGTTAAATTAGCCTTTACGGAGATCAGATGGCCAAAGAGGTGCGGGTCGACTGTGGCCAAACCCTCGGACGAGATGGTGACTTCTGATGTAGCGTTTGGCGTTGTGGACCATGGGAAAACGGGCCTCGTCAAGGTTGAGGCGGCGGTAGAAGGAACCGAGCTTTTCATGCACATCAATTTGTCGCAGAGTGAGCACCCAGCCAGTTTGAAAGACTGAGAATATATGCGCTCGGGGGCCGCAGCTTAAGACCAAAGATCGATACATCGCGGGGCAAATATGTCCAGACGGCCTCGCTTTCGCCTGGAACAACACTTTTTGGTCTCGTCTTGCACATTCCAGAAGATGCAAGAGTATCCTCACCGCGCAACCCAAATCTAAGCGGAAACTGAGGACCAAGATCTCGCTGGGCATGACTAGAAGACTCGCTAAATTAGCTAAGGCGGCGAGCCTCTGGCTCGGAGCTCGGAATCGAGTTTCAAGACTCAAGACTGGGCACCTGCTGCAGCCTATCACACGAGGATACTGAGGAAATCCGGCTGGGATGCAGGCCTAGAACCAGTTGTATGGGTGCGTTTTCCTCACGGTGACTCTTTTCGGGCAAACTGGACGGCTCCCCAGCCCTCTGGTTGACCAAAGCTTTTCCCACACCGAGTCTAAATGTTTGGCCTCGTCCACGTCCTGCTTCTCGACAATTCCGCCGCTTTTGTTGACCAAGCTTCTCTTTGTCTCGTCTCCTCTTCACGCCGTGGCGTCTCCTTCTCTGCTGCCTTGCCCCAATTTCGAAGCCATACCTGCCCACCAACACTCTCAACGGGAACATTCAACTAAACTTACGTAAGGATTTCCCGGTGATCCTTGCAAAGCTGCGTGCTCATTGTTGCAAATGCCGATTGCTAATACTGTACAGCACCCCAGGCGCCCCCGTGCTGCCATGCTGAGATGCGCAAGCAGCAGCTCGAGGGCGAGATTAGCGACAAAGCGGCCAAGTTTGAGGTTACCGACCTCGTCGAGAACGATGGCGAGATTGAGATACTGGACCACCGTGTCTATCCCACAAAGAAGGATGGACAAATGCATTGTCAAAGTCTCTGTCCATGGATCGAGTGATTTGAGCCCGCATGGGAGGCAGAATTGGGTGTCTGTCAATGAGCCCGGTGCGTCAGAGAGCTTCGCCTCTTTTGGAACAACGTGGGTGGCCGCACCGCCAAGGCGACATCATCGATAAGCCCAGCATTTTTGCTCCATGAACACCTGCTTTCTTGGTTCCAAATAGAGGCATGTGGGTGAAAAAGGCCCTACACACATCACCTCAATGACCATTCTCAGGCCGTGAATGCAGTTACCTTGCGGCCCTTTGCGCGTGAGACAGATGCTCGAAGCCCTAGGACGAGGACCAGAGTGAGAAACGGCGCTCTAAGTGCTTTGGGGCAACTTGTCGATGACGCGGTCCTGCTCCTTTCGCATCCGCGAAGTGAGCATTGTCACAGCAGACTCCGGTCTTTGCGATGGTCGTCGGAGGGCCATTTGAACGGCCTCGGCATTGGGACCAGCAACCATCAGCATCCGGACAAATCGCCAGGCAAGAGAAAGTGACAAAAAAGAAAATCAGAGAGAAGTGGTTGCTTCGTTGCCTAGGGCAGAGGAATAAGCGAATGGTGATGCAGGTGACTCAAAACCCTCTGTACTTTAGTCGTTGTTTTACAGTCCGTCCGGCGAGACTTGTCACCGGAACAACCTCGCCCTTCTGACATGGATATTCTCCGTAAAGTGTAATCACATACGCTACGGTGCCGGTCCCTTTACTTCGTACCCCTCTGCTACAAGAGTACCCAATCTTTTTGGGTTGTCGACCAGGCAAACAAATTGATTGATGCACTGCCTTTTGTGCCACACTATCTTTGTACCACACCGTAATGACGCCCGAGTCGATGTACAGAGCCGGTTTGGGAAATTCATAACGGATAATTGAGCTTGGTGGCAATGGTAGTACAAAGGAATCCATGGTATCCCAACTGAAACTCAAAAAGTCCAATGTCCCTTGCCCCGTAGTTCTGACCAACACACAGTCATGCGGGTGGTGACGACTCGTCCTTCATATCCTCAACAGCCCGGCCCAGATGCTTATCCATAATTGCCTCAAGCTCCTTAATCATAGCCTCCTTGTCGCCATCTAGTCTTTGAACCTTGCAAGGTGTCTTGGCCATCTCCCCGCACGCCTTGTGTTTCCTGGCTGTTGTATTTTCGAGTTGTTTGTATTGGCGTGGGATCGACGCGGTCGAATCTTGACTTGCGCTTCCGGCGGCGAAACCTTGGCTCGAATCGGTATTCTTGTCGTTATACACCTTGTCGACCTTGTGATGATTGGCTTGCCGCCACTTCAGTGCGGCGGCATCTTGTGCCTGGGCTGCTTCCGACCTGTCCTTCGCCATCTCGGTGGTATCCTTGAGTGTGACCGATAAGCTGGTCGCGTCTTGGTCTAATTGCGCCCGGGCGATCTTCTCCCTGATATCCGGAACAGCAGTGCTTTGGCCTTCAGCGCCGTTCATGGTCATGGCCTTTCGAGAGTTGACGCAGTTTGAGTTTCGGGGTTTGAGCAGCGCATCGATAGCGCCATGGATCTGAGGTGCCTTGCTGTGAGTTGCGTCTGGCTTGGGGCCCCTGGGGGTCGCAAAGTCATGGACAAGTGTCGTGTCTTGGTGGAGCTTGGCGTAGTGGTTGAGGTGGTTGCTACCCTCATTACTGTGTTGGACTTTAGGCGGTAAACGGTCAGTACAAGGCTCGAGGCAGAACAGCATCAGAGAAGAGAGCGACTAACCTGCTAAGACTTGGCATGCCACGTTGAAGTCTCTTGGCTCAAAGGAGTCTTCCAGATAGTGCTTCGTCGATCTATGGGAGCGAGCAGCCTCGAGTTGCTGGAATAATTGCTGCGCACTGTAAGTTGCATCACAGGGTAGCGCCTTCCAACAGTTGTTTGATTGTACCGCCCCGGCACCGAACCACAAATACAGTTCCCAGATGTCCTTTAGTCCGAGACGGGAGGTGATGATGTGGCGGCGATCGACTTCTCGGGGGTTGATCTTGTTCCAATCGGAATGGAAAACAGCACGCAAGATGGTGATGAGATGGAAGTCCGGGATAATGCTTTGGACGTATTCAGCGAACGGGATACGCAGTCGGGCAGCGACGAAGGCGGCGCTGAGGGTCGTCCAGCAGTTGACGAGTGACACCCGGGAGACTTCGAGGGCGTCTCCAACGGCGCTGGTGGCGGCTTGCAGGGATTTCAGTCTTTCCAAAGTCGAGGGATCAACTTGGTGCGTCGAAGCTAGCTTCGCGGCTGACACGGCGCAAGCAGCATCGATCGGTTGGGGAAAGTCGACGGGCATGGTGCAGCTGGCGTCTGCGGGAGGGTGCAATGGATGAAGAAAAGAAAAACCTCACGCGACGCGAAAGCTTTGGGGCTCCGATGGAAGAGAGGCCGCGGCAGAGGGTGAAGTGGAAGAGGCTGGATTGGGAGAGAAAGGGAAGAGAGCAGCGCGGGCAGGAGCAAAGGCAGTAGCGTGGGTAGGAGAAAAGGAAGCATCGCAGGCAGGTGCAGACGAACTACAGCAGGCAGGAGCATCTTGACAAGGAAGGCAGGCGCGCTCAGCGACGTCGATGTCCGCCTGGCGCTGTACAGGCCTGTTGGCGCAGCAAGTACCCACCGCCCAGCTCACCTGGACTGTTCCTGCCAGCCAGCCTCCCAAAACCTGAGAGGCAACGGAAACATCATGCACGAACCGACCCAACGTGCCTGCCCGACTGGCCGAGCCGACCACCACCAATCCCCCCGTAAACAGTCTCCCATCCTTGTTCCACCGCATTTGTTGATTTTGTGCCTCCCAAGGCCACAACCAGTCCCGGTATTCTTTCACGGAAGTGGGAAATCGGCATTGGGGTCTTCTCATCCGATCCGAGGAGAAGCAACAGACCAAGGCACGCGGTTGTCTTCAGAAACGTGCTGTCAGCGGTCTTGTGCAGGGCATTGGGACCTCGTTGTTATGATTCGGGTGAGCACAAGACCGGCTGGTTCCCGCGTCCGACATTGCTGAAAAGATCATTGGCCGCCTCCAGATCCGACCCAAAGCGCCAGCTTCCGAGACAAAGGCAACCCGACTCAACAACTACCCAAGGCCGAGAGTACCGTCACTATTACAGTCGTCGCCCAAGCTTTTCATCTTGGGGTACAGGGCTCGGTGGGCGGCTGAGTGTGGGTTTTCACGCGGCCTAACCGAAGAGCAATACGGCCCTCCAAGCGTGCCCAGTTGTCTACATTGCCCGTAGCGAGAGCCGAGTGAATTCACGTCTTTGCCCTGGCTACACTATCTCATTTTTCAGTGGCTCAGCGGAGATGCCGAGTTAGCCAACCGCTTATCACGGACCAGAAAGCACATCTCGTGCCATCACAAGGCCGCGGAATCTAAGTCCTACAGTCTGTCGACGGACAGGATGAGGTCGTTGACATCGCATGATCCTGTCTTGCCCCCAGAAACCTCCAAGTCCAAACTGAATTCTTTCCTAACCTCGGAGCCATAGAGCCGCCAGTCGGCGAGAAGCTTTGGTCTTCACTTCCCAACAGGACACATACTTGGGGACCTCTGCTATGTATTCGCGGGGCCAGAATTAATATTTCACAGCCGAACCTTATGGTTTTCGTTTGACCTACATCTGACTTGAGGATTACCTGGGATCTCTGATGTGGCAACCTCGCAGGTGTGTGACTTAGGATCCGTCCTTGATCCATGACTACACTGTGCGATGGCCAGCACGGCTCGGTTGACTGATGTGGGCCCTTGAAAGATGTTAAGAGCGCAGATGCCCACAGCGCTTTCTACCAAGCACCGACATGGCGAAGAAGCCATGGGTGGTAGCCAGAGCAAAAAGGTCTCGCGGTCAGGAGGCAGTATGAAGCGATCTCTGGCTGAAGAGATTTGAAGGAATCAGGAACGGCATGTGCCCTGCCAGGGTAGCTTCCGAGTAAATATCAACGCCGGAAGCACTGGGAATCAAATTACGGCCCGGCCATGATGCCAGCAGCGGCATAACCCAAGCCAGCCCTCCATGCGCATAATGGTCTCCCACTTCTCCTCGCACAACAGCGCCTCTTGCGCGTCATGCCCATTATCGTCGTGACCCGCGACTGCTGTGAGCCGTGTAGATGTGGCGGCACTGCCCCGCGAGATTGCCATAGGTTTCTTAGTAGCATCCAGCTTCGCGTCGTCGACCGACAGTCTCTTGCAATCTGCTGAATGCACTCACGCGTCGGCCCAGTCTTCTTGGCCTGCACCAGCGAGTGCGCAAGTAGGCCGTGGTGGATGAACGCATGACGCGGCGACTGCACGCAGACCAACCGCCCATTGTCGTTGGCGATGGACTTGGCCACCTAGAGGGGGTCATCGTACGGGAAGCGCACCCAGCCGTGGCCCTGCTCAAAATACCCCGCCAAGGTGCGTATTGCTGAGAACCGCCGATATATGGGCCTGCTGAGCCGGCGGCCTTGGCGACGGCGTTTCGTTGTTGGGGAAGCGAAGATTGGCGGAGCGCCGGTAGGCGGCTCGCGGCTTTGCGCACCTTGGAGACAGCTTGTTCCTGGCGCCGCTGCTTGGCCGAGCCGAAGTACTGGTCCCAGAGGCAGGGAGACGGATGTGGTTGAGCCGAAGGATCCCGCGCGTCGCTGTGCCCGACGAACTAGATGAGACCGGCGATGTTCCGCGTGACTGACACTAGGTGGCTCTCCAGTGGGATGAAGGGGGGTCTCTCATGGCGGGCTCATCTGCTATCGTTGGCTCCAAGCTGTTAGTCTCTAACTGGATGCCTAGGCCCTCTTCGAGCAAGCTGATGGTGGAAGTGCGAGCGAGAGTCCCCGGCGTGGGCAGGCGTCCGCACCTGACAGAAACCTGGGTGGGAAGTGGCAGCGTGACCGGAAGTGCAGGGGTTAAAAGGATGCGGCACTCATCGCTGAGCACCTCGTCGAGCATGGTCTTGGTGTTTGCGTCGAGGACGTGCCGCGTAGCGCGTGACGTGTACATGACAACAAGGTGGTCCTTTGAGGCTTTGTTATCCCCGGACGCAGCGAGTAGGCGTCTCCGCCGAAGCTCGACTCCGGCCGTGAGTCGAACCTCGACTTCGAGTCTGTCGCCGGGGCGATGAACCAGTTGCCTGCGGGGTCGTCATCCACGGCGGCATCCCGTAGTTCGTCGCGGGTAGAATTGACATAAAGGCGGCGTCGTGCTCGAGGCTGTAGTCATAGGGGCGCCTGGTGGCAGCCAACTTGACGATTGCAATGGCGCAGGAAAGGCGACGGGGGACCGGTGAAAATTTTCGTCGAGGGGCCGACTGCAGACGGCTGCGCGGGCGAGGTTGGTGGCCTCGACAACCGGGACAGTCTTGGCAAAGACGCGAACAGTGGCGGCGTCGTCGCCCGTGAGGCTAGCCTGGCGACGCCAGGTGAGGAATTGGAGGACCGGTGGAATAGGGACACGGGTATGGGCGAGGGTGAGAAGATCGTCGACGAGGCCTATGGCTCGGTGTGGTGGCTCGGTGTGGTGCACATCAGCCGGGACGTGGCGGCATCCTCCCGGCGGGGAAGCAAGGACGCCGTGAAGCGGCACAAGGCGGAATTCAAGGCGACGAGGCGCCGGGAGCGTTGTCAGGGGCCTTGGTCGGCCAACGGAGGTCCATGGTCGATGGCGATGGCGATGGCGATGCCAGGCAGCCTGCTCTGCAGGTTGGCTGGCTGCGTAACGATGGAGACGAAGGACGAAGAATAGAGGCATCAGAAGGATAGTAGAGGGAGGAAAAGATAGTGGTCGTAGCGCGGTGACATAGGCAATGACTGCGACCTGACCTCGTTGTGATTGTCGTTCTGTTTGCGACTGATTCTCTGGGGTTTGTGTTCCTTCTCAGTTATTGAGCCTGCCCAATCAGATCCCAGCCAGCCTGGGTCCACTCTTAGCTACTCTCATTGGCCAGCCCCTGCTAAGCCCCACTCGCTGTGTCTGATTGGGCGCTGCTACGAGGCACTTCCTTCGCTGTTGCAGTCGGTCCGGGTTGAAGGTACGCCCCCAGAATGCCTGCCTTTGACAGCCGCAAGGCAAACAACGACATATGGTCCCAGTGTCCAGTGTTAAATGACGTCATGAGCAGCAAATTCCAGATGAAAATCGCGCCTTACGTAAGAGCCAGGACCACACCCAACTCCCTCTGCCTCAGGCGCCGCCTAGTCCCAAAGGATCTCAGGAACATGAACAACATCATTATTAACATACCTTTCTCTACTTTTGGCCTGCAAGCTCGGGCTCGATCAGAACTCTCGCTGCTCGACCCAACCCGACACCCTCGTTCTCTGCCGGCCAGGCGGACCCATCCCGCCCCACGGCATGCATGGCAGGCCACAGCCCACGACTGTGCCTTCATACGGAAACCCAGACTGAAGACTGAGGTCGAGACGATCACTGACACGCAAAAGAAACGTCAGGCTTTGAGGAGACTTGGCTCAGGTGCGGCGGGGGTCGACACATAGCCGACTTATCGGCGGCGGAAGTCAGCGGACTTCACTAGCAAACACCGTGGCAGACTCCCCTTCTTCTTCCACCCCGTATTGTATAACCTGTGCCTACGCTGACACCACGCCGTACAGGGGCTCAGGTCATTTCAAAGACGATGAAAAAACTCCGCGGAAACTGCCCTGTCATGGGGGCGCCTTCACTTCCATCGCCACCCCCGTCTTTGTTTCTGCGGCACCCGCCCCATTTGGCTAGGTGGTCCTTGATGCATCCCATCAGCACGTCCTCCCTCTTCTGCTAAGCAGGCGTCCAAACCTCCACCGCCGAAATGTCGCTAAAGGAATCCAGGCAGGTTGTCTGCTAGAGACCGGGGTCGATCCGTTCGACGAGCCCGGCACCGGCTTTGCGGCGGTGTGAGCCAAAGTCTGCCTTTACCCGTTAGTCGTTATTGTCGTTTATCCTGCCGTTGTCGGCGTTGCGGAGTCGAAGGACCTGTCGGGCTCACAAAACATGATCAGCTGAGGAGGGTGTCTTTCGCATCATTGCCCTGGTTTCCTCGTGTCTTGCGGCCAGGTCTAGGGATAATCCTACGGTCAAAAGTCGCGGGTCTAGCGATGCCGGATCCAACCACGACATTCAACGTGTCTCTGGGTTTCTGGCAGCTGTCTTAGTTGGGCTTTTGGCGGCGAGGATGTCGTTTGTTCTGGGCCGTGACGGAAAGTGGTCTGCTTCGAACGGCGTGTTGATGCTTGTCGTTTTTTCAGACGTCCCATAGCGTGGCCGTACCTCCGAAGCCGGAGCCGGGGTAGGCATAGTGGGTGGTGCGGTGAGGAGGGCGTCATCGAAGGCAGAACGGGGCTTTGACCATGGGAGCTGTGGTATTGGTGTTGGCGTGCAGCTAGTTGGGCTGAGCTGGATGGTCGGCGTGGGATGGATTCGGCCTATCCCCCCATCCACCTTGTCGAATATCGGTTCAATAGTGACCGCCGGCCGCTTCTTTGATGCCCCGTGACCATGGGAGCTTGTTGATGGTGACAAAGTGGCACCAGGGATTCCGGTAGCTAATACGCTGACGCACCCCTTTTGCGGTCATATCGAGATGTGATGTCCCACATGTTGTTTTGGTGGTCGCGTTCTCGAAGATTGATCCGACCCGTATTCCGGCGGTCCAGTGAGCAAACCAATCCACGTCGATGGTTGACACTCTGACTGAGTGGCTCCTCAGAGTCTTCAAGTGTCTGCGCATGCCACTCACATCTGGACATACTGTCTGCATTGTTAGTATCGCCGTTCTATCTTTCTCGGTGTGGCTTCTCCTCCGGTCCGCGTCGGCTCTTGTCGCCGCCCGCGGGCAGACCATCTTCTTGAGCCTACGGCCCGCCTGGTGGAATTGGATCGTGTTGTTCCTCCAAGGAGCGTCTTTTGCGTCAAAGTACCTCCATCGCCTCAAAGCGACGAAGCCGCTGTCGCGTCCTTGTCTTCGTCCAAATCCATCGGCGTCCGAGCTATTGCCACATTGTAAATGGATATCCTCGTCCAAGGAGCTTCGGCACTACAAGAAGCATCGGTAGCAAGGAGTCAAAGATGATCAAATGGAGTTTGCGCGCATGTCCGACTTCCAATGTGCCGTCGCTCTGTGCATATTGACTTGTCTCGCCTCGCTTATTCGGCATTTTCTGTAGTAAGAGCTGTGGAGGAGGGGGCGTACGTAGCCATCACGTATCGCCAGCCGGCAGTTAATGGAGCGGACGGCCAACTTCTGCACCATCTTGTGGTATGTCAATGCCAAAATAGACGAGAAACACGAGGGATACAGACCGGCTATGAGCGTTTATGGATAGAGGATTAGGTGGTAAAGGTACAGGAGCCGTTGGGTCGTGTCAAGGCAGGAGATTGCGAGGAGTGGGTTGAGGAGAAGACACACCATCCTGCGAGGGCGGGACAATTGAAATAGCCTTAAGGCGTACGTGTACATGTTTCAGCGCAAAAGCCCTGGGGAAGGTTGATTCAAAGCTAAGCAATTTGATGTATTGAGACACGAGTTCATATCGCAAGTCGAGGTCGATTTAGCATCCGCCACACTGCCTCAATCTTCATCGTCGCCCTGCCATCAGGGTTCCAAACACCTAACGGCTCGTTGTGAAACGTGCAAAACCTTGCCTGTTCTCATGTCCACTGGCATGCACCCTGTCTCTATTGCTAGGCCATTGCTGGGATTTTATGTGGCAGGCCGAAAAGTCTTTGTCTCTTGCAGTTGGCAGAACTCAAATGAACCTTTCCTTCAACCCCTCGGACATAACCGGTAACGACCTAAGCCAGGATGTTATTGGCGCGGGTCACGGCTTCGAAGCCTATTGCGCTTCAGCAAGCCTTTTGTTATCCATGTCCCGATGGTATGGGCCCCCGTTGGTGTACGTGCTGAGAAACGATGTGGGAATTGTCATTGTCAGAGGAATGTCCAAGGGGCACATTGGAAACCTGGTGATATAGAGAACGAGTCTAATGCTGTAACGATCTCCAGTGTTGTTTTCACTATTGACAGCCCCTCAACATGTGGCATGGGTCAAGCAGATCGTCGTCTCGCTTCACATGGCCTGCGTAGCAGCAAAAGAGCCATTGCGGATTTTGTCTAAGGCCGCCTGTCTGCATAGAATCCAAAACGTGTGGCAGGGAAACAGGAGACAGGTACTCAGTGTTGATGCCTTTAAAGTCTGTAAACGCTATAATTTAAGGCAAGTCCAAAACGTTTCACTTGCACTGTTATGGTGAGATGCCGGTTCTGCTTTCGTCCGCGGGACAGAGCTTAAGTCCTCGAGCAGTCAACCGTGAGGGCGGCCCGGCATGCTGCTCTGGGACCGTTTCTAAGCGGCTTTGGATCCACTGACGAGAATGCGGCTGTCCTGCTCGCAACCTAGAAAGATGTAGACCAGTGTGACACACCTGACAGGGACCCTACGCATGGAGTCTGTTTTGGCAGGCATGGATGTCGATGGACGGACTCAATTGCTGGCGCGTTTTGGAAACTGTTGACGTCCGACAAGAGCATCGCCAGGATATATAAAATGGAAGGTTTAGGATTTGTTTTGAACTCCGGTATATCTGTGTCGTATGGTCGTTGATGCCTCCAAGGCGAGATTACAATCTGACACGGTTAGGTCTGATGATGGTCAGAGGCCGATGGCATTTGGGCTGGCTTTAGGACCTCTGCATTGGCTATTGTGTCGTATGCTGACATTCCTGTGCGACAAACGGTTGCCGAGTATTGTGCATTGTCGTGATTTCTAGTGGCAAACATTTTCCGGTTCCGAACCATTCTCGAGTCTTCCATCTTCGTCTGTGCTAATCTACTTGTGGACGTCTTCGCCTTTGTTCTCCGCCGTTGCCACAGCGCCGAGGCCTCGGGATCGAATTCGGGCGCAGGATGTCCGGAAAAACTCAATCACCAAATCCCACAGAAATGATCCAACTTTTCGACGTGCCTCGCTCAACCACTGCCCAAACTTCAAACGCATTTCATACCTTCCCGCCAAAAACAGCCACCGTCACAGACGAAGACCGAACATGCCTAGTCCCGACCGACTCACACATACGTATGGCCCTGTTTACCCACCGGGCAAGGATGATTGACGCATCGCTGTGTCTTCGATCAAGAGCATGCGTTCGGCTGCTCGCTGGTACGTCGCTTTCCGCTCCTCGTTCCACACTCGAAATTCCTCATTGCAAGAATTGCGGAGTCTGACCGTTTCAGACAGTCATGTGATTGCAGTAGACGACGAAAACGACGACTTGAAGACTACTACCGAGCCCGAAAGGCCGATCCAACCCGCCACAAACATGAAAGCTGCGAGCATTAGCCCCAAGCAGAAGAATATTGAACCTAACACACCGAGGGAGGCCACGGCCAGACTTGAGAGACCGAGGCCAAGACCGTCGAGTGCATTCTTGCAGAACCGGCACAGCGGCCACCCACCGAACGGCCCCAGTGATACCATGCCGGCAAAGGAATGACAAGCCAGAGGGGCGCAGTGTGGCAGCAGATTCGGAAAACGCGCGCCATATGGTATTGTCGCGGACGTAAACAAAAGACAGCTAACGGTTTTAAATGATGAGGACCAGTGGGAATCTCACCAGCAACTAGCAGACCGGGCAATTCAAACAGGCAACGGGGAGTGAAAAGAGCAGTGTCAGCAGCTATCGCCCTTCAGTCCTTGAGACTGCGATGAGAAATTTTGTTAGCAGATGCGGTGACCCGACCGCCGGCTCGATGTGTTGCTTGACCGAGGCACTGTTGACTCGCGAGTTGTGGGCCGCACGACGCAGGTTGGGAGACGGAGTTCGATCGCTTGAGAGGCACAAAACGATATGCCGTCCCGTCTCGTCGACCTGGGGCCAGCGGCGCTCGGCGTGGGCCCCTTGGAGCTCGGGTCGGTGTGGCCTTGGGAGATCAGGCATCATTCAATCCATGTCAAATCTCACGCAGACGGTGTTCAGCACCAAGTCATTCACTGCCTTGTCGCTCATCCGTCCAAGCTTGACTTTCCCCACGAGGTCTATCCCCGCGGCATGCTCATATGCGCCCGACTCAGCAGGGCCGGCTGCCCCATCGCCTACAATTTGGCATTATTTCTTTTTCTACCCGTGATCCTGCATAGTGAATCCATCAGGCTTCCGTGCGGATGTTCTTTCTGTTTGTTGAAATGGATGTTTTGTTAAGAACTTGGTGTATTTTAGCAAGAAAAGAAACTGAAATTAGATATCGACTCGAGGGCCAACGGCAGCATCTACCTCGCAAAGGAGCGCCGAAGACTGGTCCGTCTTGGCTGGACTGTTGAGCAATGGCTTGGGTTCCTCAACGAGCCACGCGTCTAGAACCTCTCCATGGATTAACCTCGAGCCGGTCACCAAACTGGCATCCGTTCGTTATCCGGACCAGCTTAGCAAAGCCCCCCGACTAGCTATGAATCTGAACCATCAATTTCCGGGGTACGCGTTCTAGCCGCACAGCCAAAGATTACACCTAAGACCTGCTTGTAATGCCGGCAAACATATTGGCCTCTTCCCGCCTTGGCTCCCTGAGGATGAGTGGATAGCAGGTGTTCATCCTTCGCGCTGAGTTGCGTGGGTCTTGGAAGTAACGCGGTTGCTCATTAACTGGTATGATTTGCTCGGGACGGGAGTGCCATCGATCGGACGCTGTCGCTAGAGAAAGGATAATGTCGCATTCTTCAGCGAGGCGATGCAGAGGGCGCATCGGCGAGATAAGGGTTGCTCAAAAACAAGCCAGCCCGCAGCTGAAAAGCGGCGGACTGTTACCTCTCGCTGCAATCTGGGTCGATCCAAGAGAAGTGTGATTGTGACGAAGAACAAAGAAACTAGACTAAGAGGCTGCATACCACCAATCCAACATCGTGATGGGGCCATGGCAAGCCTACAGAGTTCAGCCACAATGTTTGCGATGTTCCAAGGTCGGCCGGGCCTCGAAGCAGAACCATGGTAGATTCTTAGGTGTTGATCGTTCAAGAAAGGCATTCTTGCGGGCACACAAGCCGTTGGAGTCCCCGGCTCGTTCGACGGCAGGGCGCCTCGTGGGGATCTGGGCGGGCACCGAAGTCGGTACCTCAGCTTCTTGGGAACCGGCTAATCTCCAAAATATCTCAGAAAGCAATCTATTGTCGTTCAGTCTTAAGGGGTATTAATACCCAGACTGCTCCAGACTGTGTTCAGACGTCCATCGTAGTTAACGTCCATGACAATTGATAGTCATGCCTGTGAACCATTTTCTGCTGTCACGCGAGAACTTGTCGGTACATCCAAGTAAGGCACCATTCTCCATATCATGTCCTGCGTACTCACATAAAGCTTGACGACCACGGTATTTCTTTGTACATGTGTCGCTGTATCTTGTCGAGTCTCGGTACGGACAGACCTCATCGACCTTCATCAAGAAACTTGTTTGCCTCTTCGGCCGTCCATTCCACGCAAAGACAAGCTTGGCAGCAATGTATTCTCCCAACTTCGACGCTGAGCCTCAGACTTCTCAGCATTTTGTTCCTGCTTCTGGGATCTGTCGTGCGCAAACATGTCGCACGACCAGTGCAGTGCGACGCAGGCGTTGAAAACTAGAGTCTTTGTGGAATATCTGATGCCAAAATTGTTAGTTGTAACCTTTTTACTCGCATTCTTACGAGCTGCTCGGGCTGCGGCAGCTATGTGTGCCTTCACCTGACCCTCCGTGATTTTCTCGTAATCACTTCCTGCACGGCGGCGGAACCCAAGATAACTTGGGCGCCTCAGCTTTGTCCACGGTGTCCTGGTAATTGGCAGGGCTTTCGGCGGCGATTCGGTGTGTTCTGTCTTGTTGCGATGAGTCGGTTCATGCTTAGGTGGCTCCAGGTCGGTGAACGCGCTTTTGAATACGGATTACGGACAACATTTTCAACCTCCCTTTCAGTTTGTGTCGGCCAATGAGAGTCTTGACCGTAGCTCTTGGGAGTGTGTGGGTGAGATGGGGACTGATTATTGCCCATCGCAGCAACGAAACTATTTCCTGCAAGAGCCGCGAAATATCTTGTGGATGGGTAGTCTGTGATAACCTGATCGCCGGAACGAGCAGGATCTCGCTGAAAAGTCTCGACTTCAATCCGAAGGATCGCTTGGTTCAGGCATCGTTGACTCCAGCCGAGGCGTGACGTGGAAAGAAAGTCGGTTCGCGGTTCGACATCTGAAGAAGAATCATGGTGGACGGGATGTAACACGAATGCTTAAATGGTACTACCCGCACCAGGTCGAGTAGAGGCGACTATAAACAGTTGAGACGGTGAAGCACGACGGGAACGTGAACAGTGTCGGGATTCGAAAGGCAAAGGAAGTCCCGGAGCCGGCGATTGGTCTTTAGCCGAAAACCGGCTCTGATTGATTACAGCGTCTGCTAGAAGTCAGTCTTTCTTGTCCATGAATGGCGCCTTTCGTCAGAGAAAATGTGTTCATGCCTTCTTCAATGCCATCTTTGTTCAAAGAACCTCATGCTGACTTGACATGAGCCTGCTGATTCTCCCGACGCCGCCTGCCCTTTTTGCTTGTGCTTGCTCTCCCAAATGCTCCTCTTCCGCTTAGCACTCTTGCCCCTGCCGCAGTTGCTGCATAGGTGATCGTCTGGCCGGCGGCGCCTGGGCTCTGAGCAGAGCTGCAGCCGTACGAGGGAAAAAACTGCGCTTGGATGTTGACAATTCACCCCTGTTGCTGTCGGCTGGAGACGTCAGGAGCTCTGATTCGTCGTAGCGGTTGCGGTGTGATGTGACTGCAATGGCTGCATCGGAGTGTGACGAGATGTTCGAAGCGAACCGCAAGGATGATTTTGAGGAGGGCGTTGTTGATGGTGGGCATGAGCGAGTTCGAGGGAGCGGCAAACGCAGAAAATGCGGCGGGGAGGTAAATAGTAACGATGCCCAAACACTAACGTAGAATCGCGCTGTTGGGTTTGTTGTACAGAGACGGGAAGAGGGCAATCCAAGTGAGAGATGTCCCAAGAGACAAACGAAAATGGCGAGTTGCCAAGGCCCCTTCATCCCAATTCCGGCCCCACTTACCTTGGAGAGGAAGGCGCCCCAGCGGAAGGCGCACGGCGAGCCAAAGGAAGAGGACCTGATCCCCAGGCCGATCTCCGGGCCGATTGAACAACAACAACATTCTCTCTGGCCATCTCAAACCGCTGACCATATGTTTTCCGCAGCGTTCCGAGAGAAGCCATTCTTCATCAATTCTACATCCTAAAAGGCTGCAGCCAAGCCAAATCCGGCGGCTCCAGGGCATGCCCACTAAAGGAAATGCGCCAGTGCTTTTTCCGACGGTTGTCTCGTCTGGGTTCGACTGCAAAGCCTCGTTCGTCATACGGTGCTCTTGGTATTTGAAGCGTTCATCATCAAAATCCAGTCGCTTTGTTGACTAATCCATAGCAGCCGAAAATCTCCAAGACTCTTCGCGGCCGCCGTTTCAACGCCAAAATTACCCGAGGCCAAGTTCAGAGCCACCTTAAAGTCCAAAATACGCATCGCAAATCTACGAAACCGCTACGCGCTGTTGGATCTTTCCCGCTCACCATCGGCAGAAGGATTCAGCGAGATGTGTGTTTCGAATACCAAGCCAACTACCCAGCGATCCCGCTAAGCTGCAAACGTGAGTGCTCCCTCTTCCGCTGCGTTCGCAGTTTGGCAGCGCTGACTTTACCCCTGCGCTCAGCAACGGAAGGCAGACCACAGCCTGTCTCAGGTTCGTCAAAATGCCGCTGGTACTCGGCTCAGCAACCCACTTGGCCACCCTGTCGCACCTCGTTCAACCCGTGCGCCCAACCCTAAACGCGCCGCCACCGAGAGCGTATGGGGTGCCAGGTCTGAGGCTTGTTGAAGCGGACCCCAGCGAAATCTCCAGGCTAGTCGTATCTCGGGCCATGCGAGCGAGAGTCCCCTTCGCTTCAGAACCGCCGTCAAATGAACTGGGACTCAGTTTCGCGACCGGAGTGGCTCCCGGGGATCACGTCCGTTTTGTAAGGAAGTCTGGCAGCACCCTTCTACCAGACCAACGTTGTCTTCACATCTGGAACAAGAAAACCCGCCCACCCCCCTCGACAGCGCCTCCCAAAGCACAATCAAAACCTTGGAAGACTCCGAAGCACCTTGAAGCGAACGGGACGCATCCTACGGGATAACTACGCGTGATTAGCAGTCTGTTTCACTTGAATAAGTGACAACACTCGGATCCTGGACAACAACACGACGACTTCAAGGGGTTCCGATGTGGTGACGATTCTTCCCCGATCTAGGTATTTGGACTTCACAAACTCCACGAAGGTTTCGGAGCGTGAGTCCCGCTGGCTTGCCAGGGTCTTGTGGTGTAGTTAAGGACGGTCCAGGACTGGCTTAGGAGAAACTGCGCCCCCTTTCGGACCGACAACATCATCTCAATGGGTTGCGAGAGAAGACGAGTTGGTTCGGCTTGGAAGAGGTCAAGGGTCAGCTGGGATATTTACATAGTTGACAGAATCAACATGGTTTCAGTGACAATGGCATGGGCGCCGTCCTAGCAAGCCTCGAAGCACAATCTCTCTGATCAACGTCCAGTGCTCTGCGTTTGAGGGAAGAAAACGGCACAAAGCCTTGTATTCATTATTGTTTTGGACGACGCAGATAGGCTGCTGAGTCTCTCGACCCAATAATTGACCAAAACCCGCCGCTCTTTAGAACGGCGTCATTCCGAAAGGGCCTCTTTATACCCTGCTCTGGTTGCACACGCTCTCCTCCTAAACATCGTGAAGCACCCTCCACAGTAGCCCAACCAAGGCGTCAAGCCTTTGATGCCAGCAGTCGTTACGTTGACCAGGAAGACGGGTTGTTGAGCTCGCGGAACTGTCGAGTTTGTGTATAGGATGGACGACTGCTCGAAGAGTCAAGACCACGTTATGGCTGAAGGTATCAGGTACAGGAGCCGGTGGGCAATCTTTCGAGGCGTATATGTGGTTTCGGTCCGGGCGACTTGGTTCTCAGTGTGGCTGATAGTCCGTTTTCCTGTTCGCCATAGACTGTTAGTCGCTCGAGGTTCCTAGCCAAGCTGCGGGGAATGCCTTGGAAAAACCTTACCGCCAACGTCAGTTGTTATTTTCTCGCTGAGCCCCTTTTGCGCGATTTCTGCACGTCAGTAATAGCATTCTGCACATCCGTCGTCCTGACGCCAGCAACGTTGCTTTTGTATGGCTCTGTCGATGCCAGAGCTTGACGTCGTGTTTCGGCGTGTTGGCACAGGAGTGCAGTTGCTTGAGAGAAGTCCGGACACAATGCCGAGAGGTCCTTCAAGGACGCATAAAAAGCCTCGCCGCGCTCTGAAGAATCCAAGACGAACATGGCAGTTTTGGTGGAAACATTCCAGGCCTTGCACGCTTGTCGGAGGTTGGTCATGGAGGCGGCGTGCTTAGGAACCAAGGTCAGCTCGTCCCATACTGACGTGACAACCGTGATGGCTTCAGCAGGGAGGCGGGAACGGAGGGCGACTACATCGCATGCGGGAATGGTCTTGGATTCCAGTCGGGCAAACCGTCTGGCGATATCTCGTCCCGAGGAGTTGGAGTTCTTTGCGCAGAATGAAGCGAATCTCTCTATTTCGGCCGATAGGTCGTCATCGGAGCTGGTCGGCATGTTGAGGGCTGCCGTGAGTGACGCAATAGTGTTGCGGGTGAGTCGCCGGCAATGGGGTCTGGTTGAGTGATGCGAGGTTGAAAAGATGCAGGAGGATGGGCTACGATGCCCTTCGCTGTAGACGTTCCTCTCCGAGAAGGGAGGGAAAGGATCAAGTGAAACGGAAGGAGGCTGTATTGTTCCTTGGGAAGAGGTGGACGTACAAAAATGTTATGAGAGAAGGTGCCCCGAGTCGCACCTTCGTCCCCGCGCCTCTCACCATCCACTACTTGCGGCAAAGATGCGCCCAGATGCCCATGCTCTAGAGCAGAGATTCTCGAGATGACCTGGTGCTTCAAGGGAAAAGAGCTGTGCTGGGCTTTGACCGAGCACCTCATATTCCTTGAGCTGCGCGGGCCAGACTGCAAGACGCAAGGTAGATAGATGATGGCGGCTTGCTTGGAGATTCCGGAGCCAGAGCGTCGCCTGCAGGACGCGGGCTTGGAAGGGACTGGCGAGTCAGGCACGCGACGGTGGGGTATGTGAAAGTCACTGCATCCCGACATCTGTACCTCGCTTTTCGTTGGCATTCATCAATTATGAGTGCCGCGGATGCCTGCAAAAAAGACAGACATGGGGAAGAAACTGACTTCACCCCGAATCAGGAGGAGCCACTGGTGCTGTTGCTCCTGCGTGATGACATTATCGTGGTCACAGTGGGGTACGTAAGGTACTGCGCCCCGCTTGTGACCTGGTTTTCTGTCCGGGTCACAGCGCCCGTTCTGGAAAGTGCCACTCTGGTTCTTGCCGGTGTAAGATGCAGGGACATATGCCCCGGCGTGCCTTCCTCTGTATGCCACGGCAAATTCCTCAACATCCATGGCTTACGGCGTTCGCTACCTTGCCCAACACACCCCTCCCGCCGGCTTCACTCGTTCCCAGCCAGCTCACGATGTGTTCAACACACACCATCATTGTGGGATCAGTTCGCCCGACGCATCGTTGTCTCACTATTGGAAATCATATTCGCGCTGATGCCGCCGTCGTGGCCGAAGCCCCGGATCCGAGCGACAAGGAATTTCCGGAGCTGGCCACCGCCTCAGCCAATTCTCTCCACTTACTTTCAGTCGAGATTCACGCCAACTGTGACGCCAACCGCGCTGACGTCGTTCTTCCCGCTCTTTCCAGTGGGGTGAGAGCTCTTGTCAGTGTCGCTATCGAGGGTGCGAACGAGTTCCCGACCGGAAAGGCCATCGCCGACCATTCCCTCGCCGACATCAAATCTGCTGCTGTCAAATGAGAAAAGGCCCCGGGATTTCTTCCCGGATGCTTTCAGACTGTTCCTCAAGGCTTCTGTCTTCCAAGGCTGCCATCTGGGATCGCTCGCTACGCTGCCTGACTAGCGCCCCCACTGCCACAGGCGAGCCATTCTTACACCAAGCCTGACGGGCGGCCTGGTCACGTCGCGGGCACAATCAAGCTCCCCCAAGAGTCCAAGGATAGGGGAACGCCGAGGCTCGCGGGCAGCACCTTTGGAGGCGTTCCAGACCAGTCCCAAGTGGTTCAGACACCCGCACCGAGACAGTTATTAACATCGACAATCCAGATGCTGAGGCAAGTCATCATGTCTCAATTGCGAGTCTTCCCTCTGTCTTGCTGCTGCTATTGAGGTATCACACTAACATCCATTGCCCGCAGATGACACCACAAAACCAGCCGACGCCTGGAACCGAGCGTCGCTTGAAGGAGACTTCATTCAAGCCATTGAACCAAACTACACCCGAGACCCTGCGACCGCCTATGATAAACCCCACACGCGACGTTCAAGACCAGCCTCCTCCCTGTCAGATGGCCCCCGGTACATGTCAATCGCTGAAACACCAGAAACACCCAGACAACCCCAGACCGAGGCGGGTTCTGACGGCGGGAGCTCCGTGGGCTCGGACACTCCTCCCAAGAGCAGGAAAGGACCCACGGAGTCGAACTTGGGCTCACGCAAGAGGGAGAATTCTGCACAAGGCGCAGACAACTGCCCGACAGACCCCCAATACCTCAGCTTGCCTAGCAGTACCATATCCCGCCATCACGAGAAACGCTGTACCATCACTTCGAACGGTCCAGACAACGAGCGATTAAGCGTCTTAGGCAATCTCCTCCACGCGATTACTCGTTTCCCTCCGACCCGGAGAGTTCGAGACTGTGGATACTCTCATTCTGGGAAGAAAGCCCCAAGAGAGGTCGTGGAGAGCGAGGCAAAAAGGTGCGACCATCCTGGTTCCAGTGAAACTCGACGATCATCATTGGGATCCTCGTTGAAGCACTAATCCAGGACTTGACTACTATGTCTACAACATCCGGCGCTTGCAACACAGGGTGCCATGAATCAGCCGCTGAAGCATCTCGAAAAGATCCACCAAGGGGGCAGAGAGAGGCGAATATGGACGCGCAACCGCGAAACCTGCGCCCTGCAGAAGAAGGCATGCAGAGCGGTACTGCTTTCGTTTCCCACGCCTTCGGTCTCGTCGCGGAAGCGGACCTTCAGCAAACTCTCGATCCGCGATCCTGGCGGCACGCGATTGCTATACTTCTGGGCTACATGGACAATGTCCTCGCGACAGAATTCGATCAGCAAATGATGGAAGTAACTTTCGAGCGTATGACGGAGAGAGTCGACTACAAAGCACCACCGCCACGACAAGACTGTCATGTCTACCCCTCTACTGGACCAGTCCAACGAGGACCTTGTCCGCGTGGAAAGACTTTTAGAGGAGTCGAAGAGGCGTAGAACAACCGCCAAGACATTCAAGCAACATGCAGCGACACGAAGGCCCAACGCAACGCGGTCAGCGGTCTCCCGCGACATGACCTGGCCACTGTCAAAGCCATCGGGCAGAGGTCGAATGACCTTACGAAACACACAAGACAACCGGAAGATACTGGAGCGAACGAATGACGATATCGAGGCAGAAGGGTAACAGAGCCGTGACAGGAAGGTTGGGATGTGGATCACAGAGCGCTAGGAACCTTTGCAGTCCACGCGGGGGAGGCCGTCAGGTCTACTGCGCAGGATTGGGACGAGTAAACGCGTCGAGGTTGGGATTTTTCGCATTAAAGAGAAAACCACGTGCTGGCTCGCGAGTCTCTTTCGACGTCGAGGACGGGTTGACTTGGTATTGCAAAACAGGCATCGGTGATGCGGGCCAAGGGGGATGGAGGGCGTGGATCAGATGAAGGAGAAGGAAAGGAAAATAGTGCTGTGGAGGCCTGTGCAATCCTTTTGGTTGGTACTGACAGCCTGACGTCTCATACGAGGACGTACCAGGGTGCCTGGGACGCCTTCGGTGAAGTGGCAGTACATGGGAGCATTGCTGAAGCCTTGAAGCATGGATGGAAAAAGACCGTCCGGCCAAAAATCACCGTCCGGCCAAAACTCACCGTCCGGCCAAAACTCACCGTCCGGCCAAAGAAAAAACGACCGGCCAAAAGAACAACGTCCGGCCAAAAGAAGAACGTCCGGCCAAAAAGCATGTCCAGCAAAAAAGGAAAAAGAATTAAAGGCTGCTAAAACACCGTCCGGCTAAGAAAAATCGTCCGGCTAAGAAAAATCGTCCGGCTAAGAAAATGTTCAGTCTATGTGTTGCTGGTAGGACAGCACCTTTCCAAGTACTAGTCGTCTGCCGACAGTGACTTAGATTGGGTATGGTTGGAGACACAAAGTGTGACATCGGTCAACGAGCAGCAGGTAGGAATGACAAGAGAAAACAGACAGAACCCATCATCCCTCACCTTGCCCTCCCTACCAGCACCCCACGATGCCAACTAAATGCAAAGTGTCACCACCTCCACGTCAACCCCTCGATGACGACCGCGCGATCCGCCAACTCATCCTCCAACTCCCACAGCTGTTCCTTTTGAGGCGCATGGGCATCTCGTTCATCTTCTATGTCTCCGTTTCATCGCTTTCGCAACCCGTACTCACCGTGTCACCTTTGAGGAAGGGGCTGGACTGCAGACAGATACCATTCAGCTTTTGGGCATTCGAGCACAACGCTGCCTTGGACGTCCACACAAGCCTTCTCGAGCCCGTACAGACGCCCAGTCCGTCACGCCGCATCTACGTCCCCATGGGATGAATTTATCTGTTCTTTCAGGTTGTCTCCCGGCCTGCCCTCCCCATCGTGCGTCACATCCATGCGCTGCGTGATCGCCCTCTCGAGCCGATCCACGCTCTGCTCCAGCTGCTTCGCGACTGTGTGACGATATAGGTGCAATTGCTGGCTTAGCAATTGTGGTTCCACTTTTGCGTGACAGACTGCAACCTCCTTCTTAACCGTTGCTGCACGCGCTGCAACGCGGTCCAACGACACGGCCGCGCCGCCGCACAGCAACCGCGCCCCAGTGGCGATAGGGCCGATCTGCTCCATCCCCTCCGCTGCTACCAGCAGCCTGCTCCTCTCCAGTCCAACACCCAACGCGACATTCTGCGCCGATCGCACCGCCTGAGAGTCTAGCTCGCTGACTCGGCTGCCTAGGTACTGGCTCCACGTACACCCCGTCTCGTGGACGCTGCGCAGTGCCGCCAGTGCCGCCTGCTCGTTGCGAAGCGAACGTGACGTTGCCTCGCGGTCTGCTACCAGCTTACTCGGTCGCAGATCCCTCGTCCTCTGCAACGCCATCTCAGCAGCCGCCGTCGAAGAGGCCCATGGTTTCCAGAACGGCCGCGTTCGGACCTGCTGTGTGGTAATGTCGCTCATCAGAGCAGCCAGATCACGTTGATCTGAGGCAACCCGGTTGAAGTGCTGCTTGATCGCCGCATAGATGCTCTTGATGCCGTCTGACACGGCACTATTCTCGTCCTCGGTGGACGCCGATGAGACGTGGCTCTGGGTGTCTTTGGCTAAGGCTAAACGGCCGGTGCCGTCGACCGGGCCGATCCGGAGGGGCTACTGGTGACTGGCGTTATCAACCGAGTCCTTCACTGACTCGAAAAGCCCCGGGATGCAGCCCGTGTAGCTCGGCAGTCTGAAAGTGAGTGGCAATGGGCTGGCGCAGCTGTGAGAATCCGACGCCAGTGTCGTGATGCATCCGCTTGGGACGAGGCCGGCAGCATTGAGCCAGGGCGTAAAGAACAAGGCGATTCTCATCAGACCGCACAGAAGCCACAGTGGACAGACAAGTTAGAGCAAAAGGGCGAGACTAAGCGGCAGCAACACGAGCGCTCCCAGTCTAACGACGACGAGGCTGGTCAGGACCCTCCTCCACACGAGTCCCGCGATAGCGCGGACAACGGTCGTGTTGGCCAGGCCGCACAGA
Source organism: Colletotrichum tropicicola (assembly GCA_025962755.1). Lineage (NCBI taxonomy): Eukaryota > Fungi > Ascomycota > Sordariomycetes > Glomerellales > Glomerellaceae > Colletotrichum > Colletotrichum tropicicola. The sequence continues at coordinate 19,443 of JAOWMA010000168.1, read as the reverse complement.
ATGCCCCATGTCTTGTGCCGAATCCGTGGTTCTTGGCCTTGCTGGCTTTGTCGGACTACCTGGCACTGGCTCCCGTTATTGACCGAACCCAGACGAAGAACCTGCTCCACGCATGGCGGTGGCTCGCCAGTATGCGTTGCAACCGGGCGGCGCGTGTCAGGGCCAGGAGCGTCCTGAGACGTGTGACCGGCCGACGGTTGTCGATGTTGGTTTCTTGGCTGTTCTTCGGGGCGCCCTTGGCCATCCTGCGAAGCGGACGCCTGGGGGCGAAGCCACTTCTGGCCATCCTGCAACTCATCCTCTCCGGCCCGGCTTCTCTTATGCTCGGTATCTATCTCCTTCCTGTAGCGGCGCAACGCCTCCTTTTCCAGGCGCGATGGTGGTCATGTTGAATACTGATCTCTCACCTCGACATGGCGGGCTCTCCAGGTTGTTTCCGCTTCATGAACACGTCACACTGCTTTCTGGCGCGTCTTTGACGGAACAAAGACCTCTCTATATCTACCCCTGACCGCCGTGGGCAATGACGGGAGCAGTGTCCACCCTCCGACGCCCTCTCAAAACATTAAGCAGCCGAATTTCGCCATCGTGCGCCGCTTTCTCGGTTCAGTCAGCTGCTTTCGACGCGCAACATCATCATCACCAGCTATGGGTACTGCCCGCAGCATCTGGCAGCAGCTCTTCTTCGCCTCCGTAGTCGCGTTCACGTTTGCAGCCACCGCCGCCGCAGTCGTACTCGTCGCGGGGGTCTCTTGGCCTTCGAAGCCCAAGGCCACCGTGGGCAGCGTCCCGGCACAGCCCATTATCGTCTCAGAGGAATGGACGGGTCTGTCATCCTTCCCTTTGCCCTCATTCAATGTTCCTGCTAACGTCCCGGGCCCCCAGAAGCTCGGAATCACATCTGCGACGTCCACTACCACGTTCTCAAGCATTCTGGAGCCGCTTCGGTCAAGACCTTCTACGAGTTCCTGGGCATGGCTAACCCGGAGGATGGCCACGCTACTGAAAAGGAGGCGGTGTGGGACGCGGTGAACGACATGATCAGCTCGCTACAGGGGACGCAGAAGGAGGCAGCCTGCGCCGCAATGAACTGCGACGAGATGCGACAGCTGGGCATTGTCCATCTCGTTGGTGGCATCCCCGTTTCTGACACTTATGAGCGCGTCTACAACGAATACTTTGTGGCGTCCCTCGCGGGGCTCGCTCCGACGGACCAGCGCCGCCGCAAGTAGCTTGCCAAGCATTGTCTGGAGGCGAACGAGCGTCACAAGCCCGTGTTTTGTCCAACCGACATTTACCAACAAGCCGGGGTTGAAAGTAAAGTTGACAGCCAAGAATGTGGAGAGAGGTCCTAGGGTTGTGAAGAGCCATCTAGGCTGGCAGATAGACAGGCAAGCCCTGGCCGAGTGAGACAGCCTTCTTCTAATAAATTACTAGTCAGTTCTCGCATCGACACTTCAGCCGTCAGGGGTCTTTGTTTGTCTGTGTCTCAGAGCGAGACTGTCTGGTTCTGTGTCTGGAAGTCGCCACGCCCTTCTCCGGGCTTCCAGAGATTGTCGCCTGTTGTTTTGTCGTTTTCTTTGGTGCTCTCATCGGTTCGGTCTCGGCAACACATCACGTCCAAGCCATTATAACGATCTCGGACCGGACCGGCATTCGGACTCTTGGAGCAGCTAGATACACGTGAGTGTATGCCCATCATATGACGCCGTCTCGCATCTTTTCATCCAAGCTGCCTTTGCCAAAGCAGGCTGCTTGCTCCGGTCCTTCAACCAGCTCCCCACTACTGCGCAGACACCAGCCGTCGGTGGACGTAAGCCAGCTGCTGAATAGCAGCAGCCCGCGCTTCCTCTCCAGGACCCTGGGCGCCCCCAGTGAGTATGCATCATTCCAAATTTTGCTTCCGGTCGCTGACCGACAGCCAGTCGAGCCGCAGTGGATCGTCAAGGCGCGCCAGGTCCAGCGCTTCCTCCGCCAAGAGACGCGACCAGACTCTCGCAACATCACCACCCGCGAAGACCTCTGCCGAGTCTAGCTGATCGACGACAACTTCTAGCGCAGGGAGACAGGAGGACCCGACAAGGAAGAGTTCCCGCCAAACTGGAGCCTAACGACGCGAAGCCTTCGAGGTTGTCTCTCGCGGAAAGAGTGGAAAAGACTGCCGTGTACCGAAGTTGCCGTCATTTTTGCGTAATGATTGAATAACCGATACCAAAGGCCTCGGGTCCCGATCTCGTGCGTATTCGGCGGAACCTGCGCGCACGCCAGATACAGCGCTTGCACAAGGCCGAGAAACGCCCCGACTTTCTCGACCTTCTGACGCCCCAGCACCTTCAAAATGCCCAGTCCGTCGACGACCAGTACGAGTACAAGGACTTTGGTGATGAGGACAACTTTCCGGCGGAATGGGCCGGGGCGATTGGCAATCTTTCTGAGTTCCTCAGCAGACCGGAATGGGGGTTCCTTCTCGAGCCGACACAAGGTGACGACGACGACGGTCGAGGCGGAAAACGCTCGGTTGTGTCAAGTGAGGTCGACGTGAGCGATGCTTCGGATGCCCTGAAACTGAATGTCGACGACGCGGTAGACATGACTGACGCCGGAATCCATACTGACGACGCGTCGCGCTGCGACATGTCGAGCGGGAACAACATCGCGGCATCCGCTCCACAAGCTTCAGGCCAACTGTGTTAGGTGCCCAGGAGAGGGGGCCCACCAGGGGGGCCCAAGGGGGCCCCTATAGGCCTTAGTCAGCTAGGGATGAGGGATAAAAGCCCTTATCAGCCTACTAAGAGAGGGTTTAGGATTAAATACTAGTATAAATACAGACCTACCTTAGTTAAGTACCCTCTTATTAACCCTTTTACTCCTAGTTAAACCCCTTATTAGAGAGACCTCTAATATATTTAATCTTATAACCTATATAATATAAAGGTTATAACTATTAGGGTAATAATAGTATACTATTATATATCTATCATTTAATTAGCTTAGCTAATTAAACCTTTTAAGTTTTCTAAAGTCTATATAGTTACTTAGCTGTTATTTAAGACCTTTTTATAGACTTTTTTATAGGACCTATCGACCTATATAAAGGCTAACCTAAAGAGCCTAAAGGATAAAAACCTAAACTGACTACTTAATAAAGAGAGAACTAAGACTAAGAAAAAATAAAAAATCTAAAAGTTTAAAGTCTTATAAAGAGATATTAACTCTTATATACCTTTACTAATTTAACTATTAACTTAGTCTTAAACTTAGTTATTAACTTAGTTATTAGTTTAAATTAGAGACTAAGCCTAAGACTAGTATCTATAAGGCCTTAAATAAATAGATAGTCTATTAACCTTTATTTTTAAAAGTTATAACTAAATAAAACTATAAACTTTCCTATTTTAACTAAAAGCCTATTTTTACTTATTAGACCTAAATAATAATAAAGAGAAGGTCCTATTTACTACTAGTTACCTTAATAGTATAATCTATAAATAGTAAGTTATATATATAAGTAGATAGTATAGGGGAAACCCTAAAAAAGCCCCTTAAGAAACTATAAAGGCCTAGTTAAAAAGTACTTAAGGGACTAATAAAAATATAAGAGCCCTATTAGTCTTTACTAAATTAGATAATATATAGTAAAAGGTTAATTAAATATACTATTAATTTATGAATAAGTATAAAACCTTAGAGGTTAAATATTTAAATATCTTACTAGAGAGAGTATAAATTATATAAGTCTTAAATTAGTTATAACTAGACTTATAAAACTAACTGATTATTAAAAGAGTCTTAAAGACCTAAGTAAACTTAAAGGCCCAGACTTAATAGACTAAAACTATAGTATAAGTAGACTAAAAGTTAGATAAAAGAAAGAGTATCTAAAGAGATACCTAGGGGCCTATAAGAGCCTTTAAACTAGACTTAATAACTATAGTTAAAAATAGTTAATACCTAAAGGGCTAAGACTAGTAGTATATAGTATTATATTAATAAGAACTATATAAAAAGAAATTATAATACTAGTTAACTAAGAAGACTAAAGAGATACTTTTAGCCTTTATAGAGTATTTAATAACTTACTAGTATCTAAATAGTCCTAAAGAAGGTATTATAACCTTAAGGGTAAGGCCCTTAAGAGAAGGAGAGAAGATATAAACTAAGGGGGTAAGGTATAAACTAAAAGGGTTTTTAGTTTTTTTAAAATACTAAAGTTTCAACTATAATACTATAAAAGCCTTAAGGGTAAGACTTTATAAGGAGGGAGATCGTATTAAGTACTTAAGAAAGGGGGCCCACTAGGGGGGCCTAAGGGGGCCTTTATAGGCCTTAGTTAGCTAGGGATAAGAGATAAAAGCCTTTATTAGCTTACTAAGGGAGGGTTTAGGATTGAATACTAGTATAAATACAGACCTACCTTAGCTAAGTGCCCTCTTGTTAACCCTTTCACTCCTAGCTAAACCCCCTACCAAAGAGACCTCTGACAAACTGCCCCAGGCAAGCAGCATATACTCGACGAGTCGCTTGATCTCTCGCGTCATTCCCTCGGCGGTGACGACGAAGCGCGGCATCAGCGGCCACAGCTCAATAGTAAAGGTTTCGGCGACGATGGCACGGACAAGGTGAAGTACACGCCTGAAGAGATGGCTCGCTTCGCCGCCTGGGTGGAGCATGAGAGAAGGAAGCAAAAAGCGCTTGGATGGCTCGGTTCACGGGCGGGATGAACGAAAAACGACGGCTGAGCTGGGGAGGAGAGTGATGTGGAGGGAAATGAAAGGAACTGAGCACGTGGTAAACGGCTGGATTGACCCAAAAAGCCAACCGGGGATGAAAATAAAGAGGATCAAAAATATGGGCCATGTAAGTTGCTGGGCTGTGGGAACACACCCTCATTCTTCAAGGCAGGGGCTCATCGCAAAAGTACATGTGTAAAGGAATGCATCCCGCCACCTCCCGGCCCTGTCTCTCCAGCCTATCGCGAGACCACTGGTCGTCAAGCGCCTTCGACGCCAGTACAGCTCCTTCAGTCGCAACTCCGTGTCCACCACCTTGTCAGCGGCCTCGCGCTGTTCTCGCAGGAGCACCAGCACCTCGGCGTCGACGTCGTGGAGTGAAAAGTCCTCGTATCGCGGGTACTGGGACGCGAGGCCTCTGGGCCCGTCGCGCCTAGCCTGGCGTTGTGTCGCCTCCGGCCCGCTGGTCGCTACAACGTTCTGTGGTAGTGGAGTGTCTCTTCGGGGTTCCACACCTGAAGCGGGCTCGTAATCTGCCCAGCGTGTCAGTTCCAACCAAGGACAACCATGAGGAAGCACAACTGACCCTGCCAGTGGGTCTTGTATCCGGGGCGGTCTATCATGGCCTGGATGCGTCGCGCAGCCTGAGATCTGACGTCGTTCGCGTCGTGTGTGTACTGCTCGAGGTCGCGGCGGCTTAGTACGGGCCGACTGACGGTGCTGAGGCGATCGTCGGCGTCGTTGGAGGCGGCGGCGCGGGCCTGGTTGTTGCGCTGGAGGCTGCTCTCGGCGTAGCGTCGAAGGATGGCTTCCTCGCCGGCATCGAGCCGGGGGTGGTTGCGTCCCGCTTTGACGATGCGCTCTGCCACATCGGTGGGCGCTGTTGGTTCCGAGCTCGACGTGGGTGAGCCCCAGATGTCCTGGTAATGGTGCGCCATAGAGATATGTGAGCAGGGCAGGGGACGGGTGGCTGGCGAGGTAAGGGAGGTGAGAAGGTCAAAAGATGAGAATGTTGAGGAATGGGAAATGAGTGGTGAGAGCAGTTGGCAGAGCAGCAAAAACGGCCACTTGCGACCCCGTTCTGCCTTGATGAATTGTGAAATGTGATCGGAATGTCCGAGACCTGACCACATAAGGTGTTTCTGCGCTCAGCCATTGTCTTATTGCAAAGGACCGGCAAACGCAAAATGCCTGTCCCATCCTCTCACGATAGTAGTCTTTAGCATGGCCATCTCAGGAGGGGGATTCCGTTACGCCCCGAGCGAACTTGTTAACTTTCATCCTCCTCCTGCCTTTGCCTATCTTCAAGAGACGCCGTTCTCAACGTCAGCCCCCCCGGCACCGTCATGTGTATCGGCAACGACGAAAACGTTTGAAGCCCCCTGTTAGGCTCTCCAATGCGAGCTAATCACCTGCAGAACGCCTGTCTGGGAGGCCTTGCTGACCTCTTGGCCGGCGGACGCATCGCGTTCGGTACGTCATACATCCGCGAAATGTACGCTCTCATTGTGCGTCATTGCTTCGCGTCGCATGAGCTGCATACCAGGCCCTGGGACGCCCTCAGCCGGGCCATGCGCCTGCGTCGGCCTGATGGGCGGCCTTGGAGCGCGACTGGGAGAACTGCGTCGTGCCCAAGGTCAAGACGGCGCTGCACCGGCGGCGCGACGCGCTGGCTGCAGCGGGCGCGGTCGATCAGGTGACTGGTGTGTGGGCTCCGTCCCGGCCTTCTCAGGCGAAGAAGCACATGTGTCTCGTCGTGTGGCGGAGATGCTCCTCGCTGGTGATGGGGTTGTGATAGAGGACGATGGGGCACGGGATCTGCATGAAGACCTCGTGGAGCAGGACGGGCGAGAGGAGAGGGATCTCGCGGAAGAAAGATTGGGAGTCCGAGAGAGAGGTCGAGAGGAGACTGGAGACGGAGGTAGAGAGGGCCAGCCGCAGCAGCATGGACGCCACGAGCCAAACGTGCCCGGGGCCTGGCCACCTTCCGATGCAGGCCGGCAGAGGACGGTCCGCGACATTGAGGTGGACCTACGGGACGGTGCCGCCAGCCTTGCCATCTTCCGAGCACATATTCCGGCGCTTCAGTTCGATTGCTCGAGCATGAGACCGATGCCCAACTTGCGGACGCGGAGCGAGAGTCTGACGACCTTATGCAACGGTTGCAGGGTCTCGAGGCTGGCTGGACACTGCATACCAGAGGGAGGCCGGCGTCAAAGCCACAGAGAGCCCAAGCACTGAGTGGTATAACTCGATCTGGTACATCATCAGCGGCATGCAACGGGTCGGATTACTAGGCCGGTGGAGCGGATATGACTGGGAGGAAAGAACAACCTAGCCTTACGATGGAGCTGCGGGGAAATAGAACTGGAGATGGTCCATCCAATCATCTACACAAGCATACGACGTTGTTGTAACAGGGCAAGCAGACATTCGAAGCCTGGCGAGCCACCCAGCCCAAGGCGCCCGTCAGACAGCTCCTTGTGCGCCGTCCTCGCGCGAGAAATCGCCGCATCCACCTCGTTTTCGGCCTCCGTGGTCCACACGCTTTTCTCCGCGGCGAATTGCGCGTCGCCGAGACTGCGCTCGTGGTCCAGCGCGCGCAGGCGCATTTGCAGCTCGACCAGTGTGAGCAGAGAGTCCTTGAGAGTTTACAGCTTCTCTTTGGCCTCGGTGCCGTTGGACTCAATACGGCTGCCGGTTTGGTGTGGGGTCGTTGGTGGCGTTGACATCGGACTTGGATACACGTGTGCAAGTGCCACGGGTTCGATGTTGTTTGCTTCTGAGGGAGTTCGCTGGTGTCTTGTCTGAAAGGTGTCTGGTGATGCTGCGATACGATGTTGCGGAAGCAAGGATCGTGTGTGTGGTTGACAAGGGGGTGGCAGTTCGGAGACGCAGCTTGTGTCAAGCAGTGCGGGCTGTGAGAAAACCGCAATTGGTACCCGAGGGATAGTCTTGGGTGGCATGATCGGTGGCAGCCCTATGGTCTGCCTGTCGGCGGTCTCGTTGAGAAGATACACGAGCGGGTTTCTCAGATCTGGTCGAGGGGGTGAAAGAGGTGTGAAAGGGAGACGCGGTGGGTGTGCCGGACGCGGCGGAAAGTTGTGAGGGGGGCCTTGCTGAAGCGGACCGGGAGGCGGAGGCGGAGGTGGAGGGGGACGTGTAGGCGGAGGTGCAGGCGGAAGCGGAGAGGGCGGGCGCGGAGGAGTCAGAGGCGGATGAAGCTGAGGCGCCGCACCTGGAGCAAACAAGCAGCCATCCCAATCAGGCCTCGTCCACGCATTCATCCACTCGGGTTATCTGAGTGCCACAGACGTTAGCCAAGCACACGAAAGACGTCTCCCAGGCTTTGTCAAGCACACCACAAGAACTCTACCCACACTCTAGCACCGTCGCCCTCCGCTAGCCTTGGCAAAGACCTTGTGCTTGGGTTGCGCTCGAGGCCACGAATTAGTCCCAAGATGGCGTTCTTCAACCTGGGGTAGACAACGTCGATGTAGAGGTCTCCGAGGTCGTAGATGCCCAGTTTCCTGTGCAGCTCGGGCATGTGTTTGTAGGGACTCTTGGCGGCGAGTTGATGTCGGACGATGTGGGCGTAGATGGCACACTTCTCGTGCTGGCTCCAGAAGATCTGCATACCGTCGTGGATCGGGATTCCATGGAATGTCTGCTCGCTCCCAGGATGAGATCAGTAATGTGTTCTGTCACAGCCACCATCAATGGACCAAGGGATACTCACGTTGACGGTCGGGGCCGCGTAAGGATCGTTCTTCCGGGGTGGCGTGGCCGGTCGGCATGGGGTCGTTGTGAGGTAGCAAACGAGTTGGCTCAAGGGACTGGCGTGCCGAGCCTCAGATGAATCAAAAGGGACGAGAGAGGCAAATTGATGGGAAGGAAAGAAATGAGAGGAGTGGAGGGCAGAGAGCTTGCGGAGAAGAGCCTCGAATAGCGACGAAGGCTGCGCGCCATCTCCAGCGGTTTGAAGTGAGGGGAAAAGGTCGAGGGCGTCGACAAGACAGAGGCGGGATGACGGCATGTTGTTGCAGGCCAGAGGTGTTGGCTGCGGGGATGCCGGCTTTGCTGCCAGAGCCGAGCCAAGGTCTTGGAATGGCGTGAAAGGCAGAGAGCTTGCGGAGAAGAACAACGGAGGGTTGCAAAGCTCAGCCTAGACAAGACAGGACACTCGCGTTTAAGACCCGTCGACCTTGTCGGGTTGTGACCTGCAGAATCTCGTCCTGGCGTCCTCCAGCTCGTGGATCCTCTTCGTCAGGATCCGCGCCTGGCTGTTCAGCTCCACCATGAGGGTCGCTGCCTCGTGGTAGCGGCGGTCCAGCTCGTCTCGCTCGTCTCGCAGGGCGGCAATCTGTTCGTCGGAAGCCTCAGTCCGGGAGACATCGAAAGAACCGGCGTCGGGCGCGTAGAAGGCGTCTGCACGAGGCTGTGGGTCCTGTTCTCGGGTGCCGGACACCGGCATGGGTTCGCGCTGATGGCTGTTGCCAGGGCTGGGACGGGGTTCTCAGGGGCGTTTGTTTTCTGCCTGAAAAGACATCCTCCTGGCTTGCCGCGTCGGGTGGGCTTTGTCGGCGTCGACAGGATGGGCTGATTAGGGGACGATGGGGGCGCCTTGCCTCGACGAGAGAATTGCTCGTGAGGCAAAGCAGTGGTTTTTTCGAGCTGCCGCGTCGTCATCTGCGCTGGATCTTCGTATGCGAGCTGGGTCCATGGTGTGCCCGTTGATGTCGCTGGAGGCGGTGGAGTTCTGGGGGACGGTGAAGGGTGGTCTCTGGTGGCAGGCCGGGAGGCTGCGGCGACGCCTGCAGCAGGTCGGAGGGGCAAGGGGGCGAGAGGTGACGGGGCCAGGTCGTGGGCGTGGGCGTCGCTGTGCTGTGCCAGGAAGCGGGCCTCGCCGTCAAGGAGATGTCCGGGATCGGTATCCTCCAGCACCCTGCCATACAAGGAGCGGTGTGCCGGACTGGCGTCGTAGATGTCGATGGTGAGAGACGTGCGCGTGGTGTGGGGAAAGCTTGCGATCCCACAAGCAAACGCGTGGGGGATGGCGTCGTCAAGGCTGTGCGGGATGCTTTCCGGAATCGTAGACATGGTGTTTTCGAGATGTCTGGCTCTCAGGAACCGCGAGTGGGTGGCGATGGTGTTAGAGGCCAACGGTCTGGGACGAGAGAGCAGCGGTGAAGCGACGCTGAGCTGTCGGTCGGAGCCGCAGACCAGAGTGTGTATCGTTTTGCTGAGAGTTGTACTCGCAGCGTTCGTCCGCAATCAGGTTGGGAGCTGGCGGCCAAGGAGAGCAGCCGGATGCTCGGCCCTGGTTGGACACGTGCTGCAGTAGCCACGAGGGAAGGTGCTGCCGTGCTGCAAGGGGAAGGTGCTGCTGTGATGCAGGGAAGGGAGGGTCTTACCGTACCTGCTGTGCTGTAGGTACCTGCCGTGATGCAGTGGCCACCCGAGGGGGAGATACTTGCCGTACTGGAAGAGAACGTACCTGCCATGCTGCAGTCTCAAACTTGCAGTGAAAGTGGAAAGAGCTGTCTGCTGGCAGCCCCACACCGCCTTCCCTCCCGGTCCCCAATGTCGTTTGTAGCCCAGCTGGCAGTTGCCGTCCGCCACTGTTTGCTGCGGGACTGAAAAGAGAAAAGAAGGACGCCTCCGGCCAGCTCGGCTGCGGCGAGAGCTACACTCTGCACTTCGTCTCCCGTCGCAATCCACCTCATCTCACAGTACCTTGCTCGCCTGGGTATCCGTCGTACGGTGACGCCTCACTCCGGTGCTGAGGGGCTCAGTCTGGCCAACCGAGCCGCTTCGGTACCGGCTGCATAGGCGTGTTGCGGCTCGCTGCGGCGCTCATCATAACTTTTCCCAGCCCAGCTGGACCGTCCCGTCGGATGCTCATCCGCTTCTGGTACGCATCATTTCATCGAAATTCGTTCTCATGCTGATTAGATGCAGATGCACCCAATTTTGCCGCACACGCGACGCAAAGAACAAATACTAACCCCGCTTCTGTCTTAACACATACACAATCTCTCTCGCTCTTGTTTGATGAATGGCGGCCCAAAAAAACAGGACAAAAGAGGCAAGAATGAAAGAGAAAAGAAACAAAAAAAGCCCAACTGTACCCGCAACCGCCACCACCCAGTCCATCTCTGTTGCTCACGTATGGCGCGATTGCGACCCTCCTCTTTGGCATGCTTGGGCCGCCACTCAGCATTACCTTTTCTGCTGCCGTGCCGCTGTTGCGATGGGCGATCTTTCTGCTCTCCATCTGGGTAACACTAGCCTCTAGGTATGAGCGATATCTCAGCTTTCCCGACATTACAATGGGCGCAGAGGTGATGGGCGACCTTCCCGCTCGCATCCTATGGGGGTTAACGATGAGCTCCATTTGTGCTCTCACACGTGTTGAGCAATGTCGCAGGAACGGGCGCCAAGGATGAGCGATGTCTCTGCTCTCCGGCGCCCGCGCCCGCGTGTGTTTGTGTGTGTGTGTGTGTGATGGGGTTGCCAAACGATGAGCGAAATTTCAGCTCTCGCAAACATGGCCTCCGCTGCTGCGCTGGAGCGGCCCTGGGTCTGAGCAAGGGGCAGCCAAAGGCGGCTGGCTGAGTTTTTTCGGCATTGGAAGGACGCAAGGAAAGGATGGGCCTTGTGTAACAGCAAGCAAACAACCGTTCAGCCCGGCGGGCAGATGAGGTGTCGCCTGGCCAGCGCCCGCATCGCCACATCCGCGTCTGTGCGTTGTTATTTGCTTGTCTGGCTGGACGGTGTGGTTGGTATTTCCTGTCGTTTGCGTTTGTTTCTGAGCATATCGCTGGTAGGACAGGACTGTGTACGTACCGAGGTAGTCAAAACCAGCACAAATAGCATTGTGCGACGTGCGAATAATCTCTTCTTCTTTGGAATCTGTCCTCTTGGAGGTTGCGGCACAGTGTTGGCGTCGTTACAATGGCTGGACCCCAGATTGAACAATGTGAAAGACCATCCCGTTGCAGATCAATCAGACGCCGGGAGCCGCCCCGGCCCCGGCCCCGGCTGTCCCCTCCTGTCCGACTCTTCCGGCACTGCCCCTCTTCCCTATTTTCCTTCTCACACTCGTAAAGCAGAACAAGCAACATTTCCAAACGGAAAAATAGATCAAAAATGCCGGCCAGCACGACCAATGACGACACCATCGGCGAGCCGCCGCGCATCGGCAACATCTCCGGCTCCGGACTCAAACTTGGCCTCTCCCGTGACAGACCCGGTACAGCTGGCCACACCTGATGACGACGATTACGCATCGTCGTCTGTATCTTCCTCTTTCTCATCACCATCAGTGCCCACGCCCATTCCAACACATTGCTGTATCTCGTTCCCTTGCCTACTTCCCGAGCCTCTGGGTCCACAGCCCATCCCCCTCTGTTTCCACGACAACTGGCGACCAACCGATCTCGGGCTCCATTTCTCAACCAGTTCATCCGGTGACCCTTAAGTCACGTTTGCCCCGAGTCATACCGACATAACCGGCTTTGTGCTGACTTACCATCCCCTGATTGTCTCGGTCCCACCTGGACCAAGTAAGGTATCCCGAACACAACCCGGAGGCTCCCGACAAATTTGCTCTCGTCGAGGATCTTATGGGCTTCCCTGCTTACAGTCTCCTTCACATGCACCTGCATCTACAATTTGTGTCTTTCGTCTGTCGCAAATCATGCCGGGCGTGAGCGTTCCATTTTCTTCTCCAACACCTCCTGTCAATCAACCACACCAAATGGTCGACTCGCCATGGAGGTGAACCTACGCAAGTTCATCACCGATTTTACCGACGCCATCTCCCCTTTGGTCATGATTCATCATCTGGACCGCTTTGGCAACAAGAACGTCTGGCTACCGTTGACAGCCGTGAACGCCTACTCGGACGACGTCACGGAACTGTATGCCTCTGCATCCCGCTTGCCGAGCCTTACTTATACGTGACGTACCCAGGTTACTAAAGCGTCAAGATGCCCAGGCCTAAGTGCGTGCGATGCACTTCAGGCACATCTCCTTCAGGCGAGGAAGCTCATCACCCGCACAACCCTCTCCATCACAGGCAAAGGCCTATGGACGTCAGCCACCGCACGCGGCCTCGGGGGCTCTTTGGTGACTCTCGAGGCGATGGCTAACGAGACGCCACCCGGAGGCGGGAGCGAAGATTGCGGTGGGGGAGCGACAAACATTACAGCAGATCATATCGCACAAGTGATGCTACGACTTCAGAAGCTTTGGGAAACAAATACGCATGCCGAGGTGCTGGCCACGCTTCAACCTCTCAGCGAGCATCTGCCTCTCGCTTTTGAGACGGAGCAGGCCCTGTATGACGACCTTTTTGCATTGGCCGGCGAGGCTGCCGAGAGAAACGAGAAGGGTGACTAGTAAGTCCTTCCGGTATTGACACAGAACCCGAGATGCTGACGGATTAGCTGGGTTGAAGATGTTGTGTTCTCCCTTTTGCGGCTGCAATACGTCCACGTCCCACGCAGCGCCGCCCTCCTTAATCCTCTCGAGTCGGCCATTACCAACATCCGGGATGCCCACAACGTCGCCGCAGCTGCGTTTGCATCCCTCAAACAGAAAGCTCAAGCAAGTTACCACGCCGTGGACGATGGCGGCCGTGCTACGTGGTGGTATTTGACGATTGGGCGACGCTTCTTGGTCAACTCTGGGACATCGTGGACGAGGCCGACGGCAGGATCAAACCGCTGGCGGAGCTCCGGTATGTCGACAATGCGCAGCCGGAAGAGCGGCCCAGACAGAGGAGGCACCGACAACGCGAGGAGAGTGATCGTGATCGGCGTGCTGGGCAGCAAAGGTCTGGTGTGTTCCCGGCTGGGGCTGGGCGGGAGTGAATATTGCTGATGCGCTGGGTTTCGTGGTGTTTTATTTTCGTGTACCTACCTATACAAGGCCCATTTGAGCGCTGGGATGGCAGTGCTGCCAATTTCTTTGTCCGATGGGAGTGGGTGTTTAGCAACCGGCCGCAGAGACTGCCAACTAAACCAACCTACTACTACAGGCTGCTGTAGTGGCCCCGACGCGGCGGCACCTCCAATTTCGGATAAAAGACACCATCCGGCGCGCCCATGTCCGAAAATTCTTTTTCCCTGGGGTGCTCGGGCAAGTATATCCAGAAAGAAAGGTGAAGCAGAGCCCCAAAACAGACTGGAACTTGGAAATGTCCCAGCGTGAGATCTGCCACTTGGCGCCGCCTGGCCAGTGGTGTCTCCGCACAGACCACGTAAGGCTTATCTGATTTCCCAGACAGTCTGGAAAATCAGATAAGGCCAATGATAAGCTGCCTCCGATTTCCCGGACAGATGCCGGCCAATCATCGACAAGCCCTGTGTCCAAGGCCAGCCACACCCCAAAAGTGCCCCCAATGAAACTCGTCCTCGGATCTTCGTCCAGAACACGACAATTGTTTCCCCTGCGACCCTTCGACCCTTGCAGGCCGCTTTCCGACAAGACTCCTGCCGTCTTCAACACTATTGCCCGCCGTTGATTGAAGACCGTCGCGACTTTCGACCCGGGGGGATATGAACTCGTCCTGGGCTCCTTTCCCCTCGACCCTGCCGCCCACCAGCCTTGAAAGGTGACTTGCCACCTTCGATTTCGTGGTAGAATTTGAGGGTCTGTCAGGAGCGCCTTCTATTTCTTACGGCACTCCATCACCGAGGCCTCCCCCGAGAAAGGAATTCAAGCTCAGGACGCCAGTCTGCGATGGCCCGCACGCCTCAGTGCGACTCGAGCTGCGATGTCTTCGAGTTTGGTATTGATCACGACGCTTCGCTCTTTGCTTCCCGTTCCTAAGACCCCTGTCATCCATCGTCGTAACACCAGCCGCTACACGAACGTCCCTATCGACAAAAATTGGCGACCAAGTCTTACGCCTCGGTGCCGGCGTGGGAGATGGCCTCACCACTTTGGAGTGCGCAGCAGCGTATGGTCAATTTCGTCTCAGGCCGTCCTCGAGGCAATCTCTGCGGTGTCGCGAGCGCCCCCCAGCAGACGGACCGAGGCAATTGGCATCTGTGGAGCAGTGGCTTGCCAACTCTGGACTGCAGTATCAGCGTGGCCATTTCTCCCTGGTCCCTACTGGCCATTGGCGACCCCCATGGCGCCTACACATGGGCACACTCTCACATTAAGAGGTTAGTCCGGGCACATGTTCCCCCCAGGATCCTGTCTGATCGTCTTAGCCACCGCGCAGTGCCGTCATCGGTAGCAGACCAACCTTGCCTGGATGGACCCCCTATAGCCTCATGACGACCGAAAGCCCAGCCACAATCGATCGCGATTAAGACCAAGGACGAACGATAAGGGGAGCACGACCTCGGGACGCATAGGCGTGGGCACCTGGAACAGCAGCAATTCAAGAAGCGCACATACGCCCACGACACGTGCACCGCAGTTTGTCCACCTCTCTCGCATTCCAGCCAGTCATTCGTTTCTACCCATGCCTTTTGGCTTTCTCCAGGGCCGATACATCATCGCCTGCTTTCTACTCGCCTTAAGAACACACTCGGCAGATACGGCCAGGTAATCATTCATGTGTCCCCAGTGCTGAAGATCCGTCGTGACTGACGTTTGCTAGGGACTCTGCCAGAACTCCCAAGCCATCGCTTGCCAGACTACCGATATCGAGCAAAGTCCCCACAGAGGGCTCGCTCCCCGATTATGCACTGCTCCACGACATGCCCCGAGAGACCCGCCACCTTGCCGAAGTCGAGGCCGTTGCCTGCCACATTTCGTCTCACCGAGTACGATCACGCGGCGTGCAATCGTCAAGAAGCTTTTGGGAAACCTGCGCTTTGCGCTTGGTCCTTTGCCATGAATTCAATGTACTGCACCTCGAGGTGGCCGCTGCATTCAATCTGGCACGCCACCCATAGGTGACAAAACTGGAGCATGTCACTATAGCAAGCTCATCAAACTATTGCCGAAGATGTCTACACCCACCGGACGGAGTTGATCTTCAGTTGGGATCTTTGGTCGGAGAGAGTGACCTGTCAGCTGTGATCCTCGTGGTTCTTGGTGCTGGGAAAAGATTGCCATGCATGCGAAACTCAATCGCGGCCTCACTTGCAGAACGACCCTGGACCAACGTGGTTTTGGTAGACTTCACAGTTCCGGTGGACTTTAGCCCTGCGTGTTGAGGGTAGACGTTCCCGGACCAGGAATCTTGGGGCGCCTCTAAGTGCAGACCTCTTGGAGAGTCCACGCGTTGAGGGATGAGAGCTTTGGGCCAATACTTGCGGGCTTGGACCATGAATCTTGGTTCTCGGGTTTTGGAAGAACGGTCACCTATGTTCGGCCGACGTCACGGTCAAGGGTCACGACCGAACAACTGCGACGAGGTATCGGGCAAGGGAATGGGGTAAGAATGTGTGGGTTTAGGGCGGTAGGAGCGTGTTGTAGATATCTTGCGTCGAAATTGTGGTTGTGTTGCCCTCGTCAACCTAGCTGCAGGGCGCAACGATGCTTGAATAAGGTACTCTGGAGAGCGAAATTGACCGTCCTTTTGTGTGTACACTCCACCACGCGAATGCCAACGTCATTGCCATTGGCATTTTCATTGCGGCCGTGCCGCACACTTGATGACTTTTATGATCAGTCCATCCCCCGGCGTCAGTCTCAAGCACGGAATGGGGTGCTTCCAGACCGAGAGGAAGCCTCGCAATGACTTTCTCACATGCAACAGATTTCCTTGGGAATGTTCAGAGGGCCGGTCAGGAGAGATACGGGTGCAACACGTCGGGGTTGGCGTGCTGGTCAGAAGACAGCTGACTGGACTTTGGTGCCGGTCATGTATGGTTCGAACAGTAGTGACAGCCGTAACAGCTGTGGCAATAATAGTGACAGCTGTGACAGCAGTGGTACCATCGGGCAGTGCTAGTTACTGGCCAGGCGGCAGGAGCCGGGTGGCCGTCACTGCAGTCCAGCATTCTGCATGCCAACCGGGCCGCAACGGAGGTCACAGCCTGAACGCACGAGGGTGAACAAGATGGTTTGGGTAGGCAGTTGGTGGAAAAGAAGTTTTGGTCCAATCAATAGAGAGATTTTCGCTTCGTCTTCACGGTGGACGCAAACAGCGAGCGGCTCGTTCGGGTGAAGCGCCCATTTCTCGATTTCCATGCCAGGGACTCTGGATGGGCTTTCATTCGAGACGTTCGTTCGCAACAGTCAAGCGGCCGAGTATCGTCTCAGATGGCCGCAACACAGACCTGGATGCTGAATCATGGCCTCAGTCAATGTTGACACCGAAATTCCAGTGATATTCAACAAGACCAGCAAGCATTTCTCCACTGGACAGAAAAGGCTGGACACAGCAAGTAGATTGGTAAGTCAGCCTTGGTCATATCCGGCGACTCTCAGGGCATCGAAGCATCTCAACAACAGCGAGCCTGTGCAGCGCCATCACAATCGATCGTGGCAAATGATTGTCCACCTGAACCAGCCCTCGACCGATCTCGGCCCCTTCCTTACAGCTCTAATTCGTCGTGGGAAAAAAAAACAGTGAGACGCAGTAGCAGTCGTTCGCCGCATGCTTGGTTTTGATTCTATGGTGCTCAAATTGTCAAAGAGACTAGGATGCAGGTTGTACACGGTTTTCGTCTGACGCAGGATCAATGCAACGCACGTCTGTTGCCGGCAGTCTCGTCGCCGGCCGGTTTTTTCGCGCTCGGAGAGCGGATGGGCCGTGCCAATAAGCCCCGATGTCGGGGACAAGAACGGCATGCCAGGTGGAGGGCCTGCCTCGGAGTTGCCGGCCGCCGCTGGTCTCGTGGTTTATCTACGTTTCTTTCATAACGTCCGCGCCTGGTCACTAAAATAGGGATTCAGCTTACCCCCGAAGTAAGTAGGAGATCCGGCCCGAGAGATGCGGAAGTAGAACGGTGCGCCTGACGGGCGTTGCTCGAAAAGGTTAGTTAAGGAGGTCTACTTGGCTCCGATTCGGAGTGCATGCCTCAATTGCTGTGTTGCGCCTTGTGACGAGCATCTTGGAGCCTCCGAGCATTTTCTGGCAGTATGGCTGTAAGTGCAAAAAGCGTGTTATAAGACCAGCGGGTCCGGCCGCACTGTCCACTCGTCCCAGAATGAAACCGTGAGCCGACGGCTTAGGAGATCCGGCAAGTGCCGCCCTCAGCAACACGAAAGAGCATGCCAGATGATGTATGTGTTGGGAAATGCGATATGGGATTTCCTGGATGCGTTCGCTAGAGTGATCCACCACTCTCTTGGCACCATGGACAAGCTTTCCTAAAGCACTAGAGAAAAAGACTGCGAAACCCAAACTCAAAGCCCGTTACTACTCGCGACATTTTGACTACTCACAACCGACCTCAAGATCAATGGCGGCCGCTTTGACGATGATCTGACCAAGCGAGCAGATTCTCTGCCCATTGTCCAGCGGACTTCCCATTAGGGCTTGTTCCTTGATGACTATTGGCTCAACGACTGACCCATAGGTACGAGCACAAGAGGGGCTTGGTGGCGAGTTTAATTGAACGACATGACTCGGCTTCGATGAAGCACTGTGCGACCGACTGGAGCTCATGGTCCGAAGAGGTGTTGATCGTCATTTACCGGCGGATGCAACTTCATTGTGAGTCTGCACGGCCAGATTGACCGAATTGCTCCGCATGGTAAGTGGGTCGTCGAGACCATTCCGTCTTTATGGATTTCAACAGCCCAGAAGACGAGGACATACGGAGCACCGGAACCACCTGTTGCGTACTAGCCATGATCGATTGAAAACAAAGGGCTGGGAGTCGAGTTTCTCGCCAAGCACCGGTGAGCGGGTGATCACCTGAAAAAATCCATCAGGATACGTCGGAAAAGGACTCGAGACAAAGTTGGATGTACGCAAAAGATGGGGAAATTAGAACGCGTGCCCCTCCAGCTCCATTTCGAGATCATCCCGTACTCGAATCCAGGAATACCGCCGAGGCTAGGGCAAAGCGGCTCCCACGACGCCGGAGGTCTAGAGGGTCACCCCAGTGCGTCTCGGCCGCATCACCTTGGGTATCATATTTGAGTGGCTGCCAAATGGTAGCTGCGGCGACTCAGTCGGCTGCTTGGCATGTGCAAGCGAATCGCGGCGTCCAAAACTTGAAGCCAGGGGCGGCTGAATGAATAATCGGAGATACAATCGCTGAACATCCGGCACAATCCAAATGTGCCTGCGCAAAGACTCGAAGTCCGTGACGCAAAATGAAATGGGAGCTCGCAGAAAGGACGCGCCAGCAGAAAACCGAGGGTTGAGCCGAGCTGCGAGAGTAATCCAGCAGCGACCTCCAACGTCGCCAAGAACAAGACCACCGAGATGAGCAAACAAGATGGTGCAGAAAGCCGCTTAGAAGACGCCTTCTAAGCTTTTGAACCGGTGGGCCCTACTATAATCTTCGTGTGAGGGTGTAATACTATTTAAAAACACTATTTAAACTATATTTATAATACCTATTTTATACTAAGATATAATTAGAAAAACTATAGGAAAAAACTATCATAAATAACTTTTATAGTCTCTATTTTAATAATTTTAATTAATAAGTTAAAAATCTTAAAAAAATAAATTATAAATAACTTATTTTAAGAAGTTATTAAAAAGAAAAAAATAAAATTTACTTTATTTTTTATTTTTTTTATAGTATACTAATTATATTTTATAATACTAAATTAT